>QFEU01005359.1:0-13408 GCA_003316345.1 Tricholoma terreum | reverse complement strand
TGAGTTCCCACTTGTTTCCAATGATCTTATACTCAATTTAAATCTATTTAGTAGTCATTTCAAGTTCCCAGAGAGACAAAAGGGCCACACCCTCCCATTCTTTCCATAAGTGCTTATCTGTCTCAGGAGGGAGGGATGAGGTGGGTGTACTCTTTCTTGGTGAGTTCCCATTTGTTTCCAATGATCCTATACTCAATTTAAATCTATTTAATAGTTGTTTCAAGTTTCCGAAGAGATGAGAGCACTGCACCCTCCCGTTTGTTCACTAGGTGCTTATCTGTCTCAGGAGGGGGAATAAGGTGGGTGTACTCTTTCTTGGTGAGTTCCCATTTGTTTCCAATGATTGTATACTCAATTTAAATCTATTTAATAGTCGTTTCAAGTTCCTGAAGAGATAAGAGGGCCGCGCCCTCCCGTTTGTCCACTAGGTGCTTATCTGTCTCAGGAGGGAGGATGAGATGGGTGTACCCTTTCTTGGTGAGTTCCCATTCATTTCCAATGATGTTATATTTGATTTAAATCTATTTAGTAGTCGTTTCAAGTTACCAAGGAGATGAGAGGGCTGCGCCTTCCCATTTTTCTGCTAGGTGCTTATCTGTCTCAGGAGGGGGACTGAAGTGGAGTGTACTCTTTCTCAGTGAGTTCCCCTTCATTTCCAATGATCTTATGCATGATCTTAATCTATTTATCAGCCGTTTTAAGCTCCCAAAGAGACGAGAAGGCCACACTCTCCTGTTTCCATGCTAGATGCCGATTTTCCTGAGTAATATATAGTAGATATTTACATAGTGGAAGCAACGTACTTGGAAACCCATGAACATTGTGGGTAACCCCCAAAACCCGTGGGGGACACCATACCCTTACCCGAATGGATACAGTGTTCACAGGTATGGGTATGTGTACAGCAAAATTTACCCAGGGGTTACCCATGCCATGCCATATTCCAGTGTGTATTACCATGATAAACTGCTATCTACGGCACTGAGAAGCCCACCCTCTATGGGCAGAGAGGAAGAAGGGTCAAGAAAAAATCCATCATGGGAGCTCTTGGTATTGCGACCACTGCCCTTGCAGAGGCAGAAAATGCAATGTGGGTAATTGACACATTTGGGGATCAAGGCCCTCAGCGATCTGAGGATGTCATGAATGTGTTGGAGAAAGATGAAGTCCAGGGGTCAGGAACATTAATTGCCTTCCTGACCTAGTGGAAGAAGGATCATCAATTGGCGGTGCATATGTGAGGTTCTTGCCATAGGATTTTTGGTTTACTGTACAATATACAACAAATCAAGTCTAGCTACACTGCTGTACAATAAAACTTCTTTATGACAATGTGCAAACAAAACAAGGAAGAGAGAAACAGACAGACAAATCAATATGAGAATGGACATACATTGATTGCATAAAAATCAACAGTAAACACTTGACTCACAAGCTCATGGACTTTGCTCTCCAACTGCTATGCTTCTCTTCCACTTCCAACTAGGCTGTTTTTCCTGCAGTGACTTGTGAAACTGGTTGACAGTTTGAATTCCTTGCTCTTGGTCATAGTGTTCTATTGCTTCATTCACCATGTGGCTGGTTGCTTGATAGTCATGGATCTGAACAATAAAAAAGTAATACTTTGCCCATACTGTCTGTGCCTGCAGTACATGCAGCATTCAGTATCATCCTGCATGATGAAGGAATGGAGCAGCAGACCAGTTGGTCAGTGTGTGGCCGCCATATTGCTCGATGGCCCTTTCAGACTCCCCATTGCTCATCAATCAGGTGCAACAGTGGTGTATAACCAATTCTGTCAACTGTTGTGCCTTCCTCCCAAGCCTCCCACAAGGACTTGATATCTGGATAATTGCCAAGGTTCTTTGGAGCATAGCACTTCCATAGCAATAGTGGTTGCCATATGAGGGAAAGAATGGCATTCCATGTACAGTTGTGGGTGTGGAATCAAGAGTAGACAGGAGGTGTAGGGTAACCAGATAGAAAAAGGCCTCAGGAGCAGGTAGAATCAAGTCACAGCTACTTCGGGGTTGACTTTGACCAGAAATGGACAGCAATCACAGCAAGACACAGTAGACATGCTCAGAGGAAAGTGCAAGGACAAGTGGCATCAGAGGCTGTGCAGCCTGGCTTGCAGGAGAAACATGGATGGGTGTACTGAGGAGTGACAATATCATAGGAAGAGAAAAAGATGACATAAATCCAATAGTAGCAATGGCTGTACTTGATGGGACTGAGAAGGGAGCACAGGGTGAACTTCTGGCCTGTTTGAAGTCCTCAAAGTCCTTGTGTCTCTGGAGTGTCGCTGGTGTCATTGGTATAGCTGGTGTCACTGGTGGAATGTGAACAGCAGATCCCACCTCAGAATGAGCTGCAAAACTTGGATAGCAGAGGGGCAGGCCTCCCAAAGGGTGCATTGGCATGGCTGAGATGCAGGACAGTGCAGCGAGGTACTGGAACTAGACTGGGAGTCCAGAAGGCGTCAATGGTGAAAAAGCATCAGTAGGGATGAACTGCATCAATGACAGCTGGTTGCTAGAATCCATTGGTGGACAGAGGCCCATGGCTTGATGATCCAATATCTGCCATTTCATTGGAGAAAACTGCTCTGTACAGTGAGCAATTGTCAATAGATGTTCACAGTTAGTCCTCATTGCCTCTTCTATGTACTTGATACATGCTGCAAGGGCAAGAAACACATTTTGTGTATTTGCCTCTGCAAAGACAGTGCTTAGCCAAAACTCAGCTTTGTGTTTATCTGATGTAGCACGCAAAAGAGCAGGCCAACCTTAGAAGAAGTCTTGAGCTTCTGTCTGATCAACAAAATGTAGACATTTGATTCCAGACTCTGGAAATCAAGCATGAATGGCAGCCAGACCCTAGAGTTGAGAGTAAGCAATTGACAGAGAGAAAGAAAAGGAAGGAATACAAACATGCCAAAAGAATGGTCGCAGTTGTTGAAGCAGCTCCAGGAAGTTGAGGATCCCTTTATTTGTGCAACCATTGGCATGAAGACTTGCAAGTGTTTCTTCAACAAAAGGAAAGATTTTTTTTGCCAAGCGATCTGGAACAGGAACCTTAGCCAACGGTATCCAATATGTTTCACCAACACAAAATCCAGCCAAAGCAGTAACAGCCTGGCATAGTACATTGATCGGAGCTCACTTTGGCAGAAAGGTGAGAGGCTTACTTGTTTTGGAATCTTGCCACCATAAACCTCCCTTCAGACATTGCCAACCCAATGTCCAACAATGTCAATGTGATCTGCAGATATACTAGATATCTATATTTGAGAAGCTCAGGCTTGAGAAGCTGCTTCAAATGCACCCAATGTCCTTTATGATCGTTGGAAGGGCACATCTCGCCAGATGAGCCTTCTTGGTGCTGCTGACTGAGGTCTCATCCAGGATGACCTTGTACATCTTCGAGATGCCATTCCCTAATAGCAGTTCACTGACAGTCCTGCCAAGCATGAGGTGGACCTAGAGATGTGTCAGTGAAGGTAAGTATCAAGCTGGGTCTGGACACACCTTGTGCCACAACAATGTGTTGGCCCAGTCCCAGCTGGGAATGTGGGAGATAACCTGTTTTTGGTCAAACATGAAGTGTAGCAGGATGGTGAGTGCACAGATCAGACACTTGAGTATGTTGTGATGCAGCACAACAAAGTTGTAAGTTGGCTCATTTTTCTGGAGGTTGGGCATGAGTGATAGAAAGCAGCTCCATGCATAACAGGATACCTACATTGGCATTTGATGTTTTTGTGTCCCAGAACATGCTAAGAACACCAAAGACTTCATAAGTGACACCAACGGGTCTGCCTTGCAAGTAGTTGTTGAAATCTGTGATCCAGATCACATATGGCTGAAGGAACACCAGTGGCAGATTTGTCAGCTCGTCACCATGATTCAGTGTTGTGGACTGCCAACACCATTCAAAGTGTGACTTGATGATGGAGTTGACTGGCAGAGCATATACAGTCAGCAGAGCAGCAAGGTTAAGAGAGAGGATAGGAACATCACCTTGGTCCAAGCCGAATATTGCTGCTGTCACCTCTGCAAACTGCTCTGGCCGAAGCTCGTACTCCAGGAGTGTGCCTTTGGTAACATCAAAGTTGGCACATCTAGGGACATAGTTAGCTCTTGATAATTTGAGGCACAGGAAGCAGCTCACTTGATGCACAGGCACTGGGCTTGGACCATAACAGACTTGATGAAGTCCTGACAGCAGGAGTTGGTTGCTTGCTGGATGGCTCTCGGCAAGGGTTGGATCAGAGTCTTGCTGCCAGCAATGAATGCAGCCCAGCATGATGATGACTTTCTTAAGTGATTGCTGGATAGCACCAACAGTTAGCTAGGACTTGGGCAAACAGTAGAAAAAAGGCAGCCTACTGCTAACAGTCAGTCATCAGTCATCTGCTACTTCCCCCACTTCATGAACAGGCATCATGTGGCCGCATATTTGAGGTAGTGGATCATATGGTGGGCATTGATGATGGAATCAGGCACAGTCTTCTGCTTGATAGTTCCAGGAAGCCATGCCTGACACAGAGTGAGCGTCAGACAAGCATTGAGAGGTGGGAAAGACAGTGTACATACCCTGTATGTTTTGAGCATGGAGGTTTCTGTCTGTTGACCACCTTTCTGATGTGTTTTGAGGATGTATTCATTGACCCAGGCCATCGCATCCTTAGCACCACCATCATTGTCAACCCCATCTGGCCCATCCTTCTCCTCATTGTCTTTCTCATTGTCCTCAGGATTGACCTCCTCTTCATCCTCGTCCTCTTCATCATCCTCTCCATTGATGGCCTGCTGATAGACAAGCTTGAGTGAAGCAGAGTCGCAGAGTGCAATCCCCAGCTGCTCATCACCAAGCTCATCATCCTCATCAGCTGTGCTCAGGAGACCTGGTAGATGGGATGTGGGGGGAGTTGGCAGGGATGGTTGGGGTGATACTGAGGCACTGATCATGGGTGGATTTGGAGGTCGTAGGACATTTCCAAGGCTGGTGCACATTCAACAAATCAGCACAGAATGCATTCAAGCAGTGCTTTACCATGGTGGCTCAGTCCCTACATGTACCCCGTTGTTCACCTTCAGCTGTTGAACAAGTTTCTGCTTCTTCCCTCCCATCCTGAGGCCATGTGATTTTCATTGTGTTTTCAGCTCCTGAAGGTTCAGGGTGGCACTGCATCTCTGTTGTGAAGCATAGCAGCACATGTAATGAACACATACTAGTTCTTTGAGCTGGGGCAGCTGGTCAATGCAGAGGGTGAGAGCACAGGATCAGAATGCACTGCTGAATGCTGAGAATGTTCAGAACCAATGCTCAGGGCTGTGGGAGCAGTCAGGGCTTAATGGGGAAGGATGGATACCTGGTGACAAGGTTACCATCATGAGGCAGTGGTGCTTCCATTTCTGCACAATTTCAGCTGGGTAAAGGAGCCTGCTGGAGGAACAGATCAATGTTTGCATCCATCATGTGCCTTGGATGTCATCTGGAAGATGTAAGAGCAAGAGCAGGGCGTGGCCAATTTTTTTTCCCCCTGCCTGTGGCGGTTTGCCCTAACATAGGCTTGGGATAGGGTTTCCCAGCACTCATGCCAAGTCACACTATTTTATGAATTGCCTGTGGGATTCACAATGACAAATGTGATTTCCTCTTTAAGCTTCTACTAAGATTGCTAGGTCGTTTGCCAACATTAACTGTAGCATGCTGGCACAGCAAAGCCCACTACCTCGCTTGCTCTGTCACTGGTATGTGACCTGGTCCACCCAATGCATTTACTTCTGCATGGCCCCAACTGAGTTGCCATGCATGCTCTTTGTTACCAAGCTTGACAATGTGCAGGCCTCACCATCCTGTCACAAAGTCTGAAACTGTCCAAGCACACAGGATCCGACAAGCAAACGAAGTCATGGGTCAAAGACGTCATGGTACCCTGAAAATGAGAATAGCGCTTTTTGAGGTTTTTCTCCCATTTAACTGGATATTAAAGAAGGGAAAAGAAAGAAAAAGAAATCAAAAAGAAAGAAAAAGGGAGGATTAGTCAGACCCCACTAAATCTTAGGTAAGTTGTTTTTTCATGCCGACACCATACCCTCAGCTCACAGCTGCCACATCACAGCGGTGGTCAACCAACACTGCCATGAGCCACTGATCCAGGGATGGATCTTGGGGTGGGAGAGTGCAAGGGAGGATAGGAGATGGCGACGAGGGAGATCGATGGGAACGAGTGCACGGCAGGACCCAAACAACATGTTGTTTGGGCCCCAGCTGTGTTTACCTTCTCTTCTTTTCCTTGTTTTATCTACTAATGATATATTTTCTTCAGGATGTAAACTACTGGCTACCACCATCACCCACTAACAACACCCACCACTGGCCACTGCTTGGCAGGTGGTGAATCTGCTGCCTATGAGACGACACCCACACCCACAAGAAACTACTCGCTGGGTGGCCCCTCTTCTGCTAAGGATGACGACACCATGTCATTGTCATCATTGTTTTCCCTGACCCACCTGCTAACGACATCAAACACCGCTCCCAGGTACTTTTTTCTCCTTTTTCTTTGTCTTATTTGCTCACAATATGTTTTTCTTTCTTTGCTAGGATGTAAATGAATTGCCACCACCCTTACCTGCTAACGACACCCACTGCCACAAGCCACTGCTCGTGGGGTGGTGGATCTCCTGCCTCCTACCACGACGATGACCAACATCGACAGGGACAGGGTGGTAAACAATGACAATGACAGGAACAGGATGGCGAACAATGCAATGATGGCCTATACAGCACCGCCAACTGCCACCACGAGCAACTGCTTGTGGGGTAGAAATGGGGAGCAATAGGGGCAGGGACAACGGGGATGGGGAGAAGATAACAAACAGCGAGGGAACAATGGGGAGATGCAACACCAACACCACCCCACATGTAACCTGCCACTCCAAAAGAGACGGGGAAGAGGGGAAGCAGCGAGTGACAAGTGATAAGGGGATAGGCCCAGGAGATACCTGTCTCCTGGATGTTGTTTTTTTCTTTGATTTTATTTTCTCTGGCCCAGGGGACACGTGTCTCCTGGGCTATTTCTTTTTTCTTTCTTTCATTTCTCTGGGCCCACCTGCGATCCATTCTCATCTATGCCCACGAGGGCCTGCTTGTAGAATCATTTGATAATTGTAATTAAGTATTCAATTAAATAAAATATTGATCCAACCCCTGACGAAACCTGTACCTGCCATGACCCATCACTTGCGACCGAGGGTTGTACAGATACATGCAAAAGTACCCACATGTTGTGCTGGATTTGATATCATATGCCATGTCAACTTTTGAGATAAATTGTAGGACACTAATTACATCTTGAAGGTACAGGTCCTACCATTGTCCACTCCCCTACATCCCTCTGTATGCCCACATTTCTTGCATAGAACATTGCATGGCTGTGGGCAGTTTAAAATATTACTATTTCCAGGACATGTTGCCTGACTGCATCGACGACAAGTTCGGATGGCCTGGTGCCTGCATTGACCTTCAGGGATGACACGCCATCGTTTGGCAATTGCATGTCCAGCAGATGAAAGTTCATCAGGATCAATTGACATGCTCCCAATCCCATGAGCCACTGGGCCACTGAGTGGCTGTGTCTCAATATCCAAATCCCCTAGCAGCAGCAGCCCCAATTCCAATAACACAGGATCATACTGGGTTTGTGAGAGAGGTAGTGCAGTTGAAAGTGATGCAGGAATGAGAGTGTTGTTGTAGAGATCAATGATACCACAGCTTGGTTGAACTTGGGTAGGATTTGAGGTAATGGAATTTGGAAGTTGCTCCCTGGCCAAAAATATTTGTGAAGATCGGCTGAGGGACTGCATCTGTTCTGATATTAATTTCTGGGAGGCATGAACATTGCTCATCTTTTCCCAAGACTTGGCATATGCAGAGAGAACTTCAGTTGTGACATGGAAGTGCTCCTTGCCATTCGTAGTTCTGTTCCACTCCTGGGTGAAAACTTCAAAATTGACAGTTTTTTTTATATTAATGCTGGCTGCTTCAGCAAACTCCTGAATCTTGGAGAAAAAATATTGGCGGGCTTCAGGTGTTGTTGGAGGAGCACAGGTAATGCTAGTCCTTGCCGTTTTCAAAGCCAGTCATCAGTGCCATTTAATGGATGTTCTGTGGCCACAGTAGCATCATATGGTTCCATCACAAGTCGTCTATGCAATGGTTCTGAAATGAGAGAGTCAATTGACATAAAAATCATGAAGCCCAAATATATACCTGGGAAGGAACAAATACCAAATTCTTCCTTGGTTCGTTCATAGAGATCCCTGTTTATAGAGTTTGAAAGTCCGGTCAGGTCCGGTTTTTTGCCCATTTTGGCAACAACTGAAACTGCGACCGGTTGGTCTTCTTACCAAAACAGTACAACCAACAACCGAACTGTGGCCAACCGGTTGTTATTGGTTGCATAGGTGTCTTCAACCAGTTGAGACCGGTTGCAACTCAACTTAGTTGTAGTCGGTTGCAGTTGGTCTCAACCGACTGCAACCGATATAGTACAACTATATATGACTACATTACATATTTATGTTCGGAGTCGGTAGGCATGGAGTTCTTAGCCAGGATGGGGGTGTTGACACAGAAAAGAACGCAGACCCCATCTGTCTCGCTTGGGGAGTGAAGGAAGGGGTGCCAGCCAGAGAAAAGAGGTCAGAACCCCTCCATCTCACTTTTGTGGTGAGGGAGGGGGTGGAGGCATGGGAAACGAACAAGAATCCCCTCCGTCTCGCATTGGCAGCAAGGGGGAGGGGTGTGTAGCCATAGAACAGAGACGAGAACCCCGCCGTCTTGCTTTTGGAGCAAGGGAGGGGGTGGTGGTGACAACCGATGCCAAATCGAGTTGTCGGGGTGATGAGCAACGTCACACCCTATGAGAACCCCTCCGCCTCGCATTTGGGGCGAGGGTGTCAGCAAGGAAAAGAGATGAAAAAATCCCCTCCGTCTCGCATTGGAGCGAGGGAGGGGGGTTGTGACATGGCATGTGTGCCATCTCGATTGGGGAGCAAGAGCCAGCAGCCGTGATGTGGCACATGCGTGTCTCATGGTAGTGGAAAGGAAAGACAAGGAAACCCCCTCGTCTCGTGTTTGGAGCGAGGAGGGGGGTGGCGGTGGAGAGAAAAGCCGAGAAAAACCCCTCGTCTCGCGTTTGGGGCGAGGAGGGGGTTGTTGACACAGTAAAGACGAGAAAACCCCCTCGTCTCGCGTTTGGAGCGAGGAGGGGGGTGGTGGAGGTGAGGACAGTCCCTCGTCTCACATTTGGGGCAAGGGAGGGGGTTGTACTGTGGCCCTGGTGGCCCTGCTTGGTTTTAGTGGGGGATAACAAGACTAATGGAAAAAAAGAACATACCTGGTGGGCTCAAGAGGCTTTTGCCCCTTGAGCCCATCCCTCTACACTCTATCCATTGCCAGCGCCTGCAACCGCCACCCCCGACTCACGTTTGGAGCGAGGGAGGTGGTGTGTTGTCGTGGCTGTGACCCATGACGTGTGAGTTCACATGTACGCAAACAAATGTGTCGCGTCGTCATTTACTCACACAACACATGGGCAAACAGGTGCAAATGGGTCCAGGGTATATAAACTCTTGCACATCTGCCCCATTATACCTTGGGCATGCCCCCAATTCAATATTAAATAAGTAAAATACATATAAAATACATAGAAATTTCAATTAATTTGAGGTTATTTGACCAAACTTGGACCTTTGCCTAACCTTTGTGGCTAGGCAAGGGTAGCCGGTTGCGACCGGTTGGAGTCGGTTGCGACCGGTTTGAGTGAGAGGCCTGAGCAGGCCAACCGCAACCGGTTGGTGTGCTGTCGAGGCCCAACTGCAACCGAAAGTCCAGTTGCTAGCAGTTGGGGTTCAGTTGAGTTGCGGTTTTTTTCCGGTTGCAGCAACCGGACCTCAAAAGACTACCTGTTTATCCAATCTGAGTAAGATTTGGCACCTTGAATGACATCAGAGAGGTAATTTAGCAGAAATGATGTCCTGTTTATGTAACCAAGGTTGTGGTGGTAATCCCAGTTGACACCAAAAAGGTGCTTTGCAAATGCCTAATGAATGGTGTTAGTGTGTAGACCTGACTTCAATTACATGACATGAGTACCTGGAGATTGTACCATGTACAGTGGTCTGTTAGACAATTTGTAGTCAAACGTGGACCAGCTTTTAAAAATGCAATATGAATGCCAAATTATGAGGAAATTTTAATAAAATCTTCTTACCATGCAATGCCCCAAATTTACAACATATGTCACCATGTGGGCCCCCTTCAACATTGTTGGTCCCTCGGATACACTTCCATTTTTGAAGGCCATAACAATCAATCCCAGCTTTGATCCTGACTGGTTTAGTGAACAGTGGTACTCCTGTCTTTGCATCAATTGCATCCCTAAACATGTCATAGACATGTTGAATGGCAATGACAAGAACACTTGGAGATGGTATATGATGAGGTGTTTGCTCTGCAATGAAGCGTGGGTTGCAACATAGCATTTGATCAAATATAAGATCAAAGTGCTTGCGACACACCTTATCAACTTCTGACTTTGCAACTGGATCCCAATGCATTAGGTGATCACAAAGAGCTCGAAGAAATGCCGGCCATGAGCCATGGTTGACTGGAATGGGAATCATGTGGAAGGCATGAAATATATCCTTCTTGATTCAGGTGAATTCCTCCTGATCTGGTGGTGATTTGATGATGTCCTTCAGCTTCCTTAACATATGGGGTTCCACATCGAGTTCAAGGCCAACCTCATGATTCTCATCCTCAACTGCACTGCGTTTTCCGGGTATGTTCAGTGCCTGGAAAAATCTTGGAAAATCTCAGATACAAACCTTTCTGTTTGGAATTTGCAGTTGAATGTGCCTCAAGCATTTTGAGCATATTAGAATCATCTTCAGGATCTGATGGCATACCACTGTCAACTTCTGTGGTATCCATGTTTTCCTGAATATCCTCAGCAGAACATGTAGCCACTCAGATTTGAGAGCTACTTGGGCTTGCTATTGAGGGTTCAGGTATTGCCTGATTGTTCATCTGAATATGTGATAATAAGAGTACTGTATTGCACAAAAATTTGAGATGTCTTATCAAAAAAGAATTATTGGGCTTGGTATCAAGCTTAAGGTGTGACACATATGCCACAACTTGAAAAAATATGTGAACCTGACATATCACGAAGCTGTCCAAGGCTAAATGCTCCTGCCTTTGCTTTTCCATGCCTTTCACCAGGAAGAAGATGAAGAATAGCAGAAGCTGATGGTATGAGGAGGTGGTCAATATTGATTACAAGTCAGCTGTTTGTTGGAACCTTGACCCGGACACCACCTAGAGGCATTGGCTGCATATCTGCAACTTTTCCATAAGCTGCAGGTACTCCACCTTCTTGAAGAAGGTAAACTATTCAGGTCCCAGGGGCAGTATCTGTGTTGACAGTGGCCAGTGGATCAATCTCAGTTGCCCTTTCAAATACAATACGAGAGGCATACACATCCAAAGCAGCATACTGGAGGAAATCTGGATGGATTTCTCAAGTTTCCAAATCCTCTGATTTTTGAAGGTGTTCCTCCTTGCTCAGGTACATCCCAGCAGTTTTTTCTAGAAGGATATCCAATGCTCCAGAACCTTTACATGGAATAATTCCCTGTTGTGTACAGTACTCCTTTAAATCAATGAGATTAAAGGACTTCTGTTTTTCAAGCTGGGGAAACTGCTTCTTGAGCCTTGTAAAATCGGCTTTGATAGAGGATCCAATCTTATAAACTTGGTCCAAGATCAGGAGCTGTAATAGGGATTGAGGTAGCTGAGCAAATTTATGAACCTGGATAAAGGTGAATACAATGATCTGATAGAAGCCTATGAACATACTGGGATAATATAGATTTCACTTGGTTGAGAATGAGGTGCAATCTAAATGATTTATACACCAATATGTTGGGAGACATTCCACTCTGCATCAAAACTAACAGCTAAGATTGCATTGTTGTCGAAATCAAGTGAGGAGAGTAGTGATGATAAAACACCCTCCACAAGTGTTGGTGAATTAAGAACAACAGTGTGCAATGAGTCAGGCAGCTTAAGTTCTCTGAGGCCATATGCAGAAGCCATTGGAGTAAGATTCTCAGCCAGATAAGGAAATGCTGCATACAGCAAATCTTTATCCTAGATCAAAAGGAATTTAGCTATGGTCAATATTGTATGACCATTTGAAAAAATACAACCCCACCTTTATTGGATCATCTGAAAATGCAACTGGAGGGTTTGAATGACCATAGAGCTCAATGGATTTCGATATGGCCACCAGAGGTCCCAAACACTCTTCATGGGATTTTGTAAGTGTTAATGCCTGTGCATGAATGTAGCGAGAGTCCATGCATGTCCACAAGGCACCAAATATAGGAACACCATCAATTTTTGCAATGTGCTTGTTTACCTTTATGCAGTATTAGCTGCTACAGATCTGCAAAAGTGCATGAGAAAAATACCTTATGTGAGTCATCAATTGCAATCTGGTCAACTGCTAGGCAAGCTGTATGCTGATTTGGATCACCTTCCTCCCATTCTATCGATTTGTTCATCATTTCTGAGAGATAGTGTTCACTTGGAACAAAGCCAGCATAGCAATGAGGATCTCCAAAATCCCCAAAATCAGGTATCAGTGATGACATATAGAAATGTATTGTAGCTTGGTTTGTTTCTCTCAACTCTTGGCCTGACAAGCATTCAAAAACAGCTTCTAAGTACTGAAGCTGGAGGGTGTTGAACTACATTGTGTGCATCTCAATCAATAGAGACTGTATGCCCCATGGCCCCATCTTGTGCTGGTTTCCAACTTGCAGCTGAGTCATGACATTTTGTGAAAGACCCCCCCTATGAGAAAGAATGGCAGGAAAAGTGAGACAAAGATATGGTGGAAGGGATTTGAGGAGCTCTGTGTTCCACCTAGCAAAGTGTGACTTGCACACATCACGATAGTAATATCCCCATGACACAATGTAAAAGTTATCATGAATGTCGACAATATGGCAAGGGCATAATGCACCATTCTTCTCCAGGACTTCTCTTTTACAACAAGGGCAACAGAGTTTGGTAACAAAGAAATGTGGGAGCCAGAGAAATACACATGGTCAGTAAAGGATTGTTGGATCAAGTTGGTTTCCATGTGATAGATGGAACACAGCATCAGGGGGGTGAATCCACATAGTGGCAGGCGCATGTGGTTTATCTTCAGTAAAGGAAAGGAGTTGTGTAAGTCATTGACCATCCTTGGTGGTGATGAGTGGCTTGATGGTTTCACCAAAGTAGTGATAGAGCCAGTTGGGCATATAACTTGGCTGCT
>QFEU01005356.1:0-15151 GCA_003316345.1 Tricholoma terreum | reverse complement strand
TCTCCCTCTTGTTTGAGGCGATCGTGCCAGTGTCTGCGCACTCGAGCTTGGTAGGTGATGATGATCTTCTCCCCATTTGCTCGGCTTCGGAAGGGGCTGGCTTCTAATGCGATGAAGAAGTGGGCGAGAGCTTCGGCATGTTTCTGGGGCCATCCTGCTTTTCCTACATGCTGCAGATAGCTAGTTTTGGCGTATGTGAGTTGACTCCATGTGAGATTTACGTCTTGGATAACGTTCTTCGACGCCCGGACGGCTGATATGGATTTGAAGGATAGTACTTCTCCCACCCGAGTGAGACCATATGCATCGTCTGCTTCAGTGCGCTGATTTGTCTGGGCATCCAAGCACCCTTCACGGGTGAAATAGAAGAGTTCGACATATTCGAAACTTTCTAGTTTGTTGAGGGCATAAGTGGAAGGTCGGGGGGTGATGAAGGACCCAACCGAGCGATTGGTGTCGAAGTCGTTTATCTTGGGTTTCTTTTTCTCCCGTTCGCGTCGAGCTAATTCTTGTTCTTGTTCTTCTTGCTCTCTGAGGAGCCTCTCGTTCTCGACCAATGCATTCTGGTCTTCTTCTAATTGTTGGTTCCATGCTTCTCTCCTTGCTTCGTTTTCCTGTTGCCAAGCACCCACCATCTGAACAACCGCTTCCTCTTGGGTAGCCCCAGTGTTTACTATGAGGTCTCGGAAGGGGGTGTAGTATATGCCGGCATAGTCGGGGCATACTTCTAGGTGTGGGTCTCGTTCGATTCGGGGCATGACTATGGGAATGTCTGGAATGACTTAGGACTAGTGTAGATTTGAAAAATAAGGAATGAACTGAAAGATTGTGATGAGCAGGCTGGGGCTGCTCGTGAATGGTATGGTGGTGCAGGAGAGAAGGAGGCACGTGTCACACCATGCATTCACCCGAAGACTATGCTCTAATCCTCCGTTCGTTCCTCATTACGTAATAGAGCTGCAAAACATTGTGGAGAACAAACAGTGCAATCTGGTCAATGGATTGTTCAAATGAAGGATACTTGGAATAGATCAGCAGGCACTTACTTTGGATATATTTTCATATTTAAATCCATCAGTGAAGGTAGTAGTTGTGATGCTACTAAAATGGTTGAGGTTTCTCCACCGCGGAATCATATCGGGTCTGCATTCATATAAGTATAATTCTGGACTTAAGACTAGGGTATTAGATAGAAAATGACACACTGATCATCAACTAATTGTGACATTCTTTTGCCCTGGGCTGCTACAAGATCAAGTATTTCAGGCCAGATGTGGTCTGAAAATAATCCTCCATGGTATGCATGAAGGTGGTCCCAAGAAAGTGCAGCATAAGGATCAGAATTCTCCACATTCCAAAATGCATTCTGTATGCAAATATAAGTCAGTATTGTAATAATGACTTCACTTGCTAATATAACCCTATACCATGATTCCTTGGAGGCCATGCTGTTTCAATATTGCCTCTCCTTCTGCCTTGGTGGGTGCTTGCCTAGCATCATTGACCACTTGCTGCATGGATGCAGTAGTGCGCAGTGTATGCATCCTCTCTAGATCTATCAGCATACCCTTAGGAACAAGGCAAATTGGACATGGATAGAGGCTTCCAATCCCACAATCTTTGAGTGATCACTTAGTGCTAGACACTATCAATGAAAGCATTGCAACAGATTATATTGGAAGTAAGCTAGATGGGTGAAAATGCGGAGCGTTTTCCGACCCGAGGAGCAGGACCTAACCTGAAAGACAAGATGACGAGATAAGCTGCGAGGGTGGGATGGGCAGCCTCGCGGAATGTAACATGTTTGGGAGAGGGACATGCTCTTCAGGACAGGATGCATGTCATGCAAAGGGTGTGGTGTGGTGGGAAGACTGAGTGCAAATGTGATGGTTCTGTCCATGTGAATAGAAAAACGGCATGTTTAGATGAGGATGAGAGATTTAAGGGAGTGGAGGGTGGGTGAAAAGAGAGTGGAACTGGATGGACAGGACAGTGAGTGAACGCGGTGGAAGGGAGAGAAGAAGCATGATGTGTCACACCTGGCATTCGCTCCAAGACAAGATTCTATTCATCTACTCGTGCCTCACTACTGAATAGAATAACACTCTTTGAGTGATCACTTAGTGCTAGACACTATCAATGAAAGCATTGCAACAGATTATATTGGAAGTAAGCTAGATGGGCGAAAACGCGGAGCGTTTTCCGACCCGAGGAGCAGGACCTAACCTGAAAGACAAGATGATGAGATAAGCTGTGATTCCCATTATGTTTCTAGGAGCCTAGCGACGCGTTGAGCGGATCTCGTCACCCAGGTGTCTTTTAGGAGGTAGGCTGCTGTACTTACAAATTCGGATGCCGAGAGGCCAAGATGTACTAGCGTACAGGAGGCATCATGAAGTGGATGAACTCTTGGTGCAACACTGGCACTGCTTGCAGGTATGATGCTAAGATTTGACCATGTTTGTGCAGGTATAAGAGAAAGGCATCACTAGCCCAGCGGCCTTGGACCTTCATCACCTCGAATGGGACTCCTTGAAGCAGGTATTCGAGCATAGATCTGATTCAGATGCCGTGACCCTGAAGAGGATCTTCGCCTGCAGCTCTGGCTGCCTTGGCGAGGTGCTCGATGAATTTTGTTTTGGTGAGGGGTTGGAGGGAGGAGTTGACTTTGTAGGAGAAGAGGTGCTTGTCCACAGGGGGCGTGTTGGCACGACAGTGATTAGCAAGTGCCGTTTCCGGATCTGTAGGCCCTTCTTGCCGACTCCAGGATACTGTCTCGCCAGAAGCTGATGACTTGGTCCGAGGAATGTGGAGATTTGTTATGGGCAGACCGTTCCTGTCGTGTTCCTCTTGTAAATCAGAGAGCTTGATGTGAATGGTGGGGTCAAAGCCATTGATGCACCTGACGGTGAATTCACCAACACGAGCGGAGGCATAAAAGCAGGTCGTTAAACAGGCAAAAACAGCTGCGTCGAGAGGCTCATTGAGCTTGAGCTGGCCCTTTAGTTTGGTGATGTAATCAGGTGTGAATGGGTGTTGTTTGGGATGCTTTGATGAAGCTGGAGTCACCTTAGTTGCAGCTGCAAGTAATGTTTCCATTTCCAGCTTGTTCAGTTGCCATGGTACCCCATGCAGTATGTGCCATGCGCGGATCCCACACAGGTAATTCGAAATCGTACCTCCAGCATAGGAACCGGCAATGCTCGCAACAAAAGATTGAAGGAGCATAGAGCTTGCTGGAGCGCGTTGGGGCTCTGGAATGCCTTTTCTGTCACAAAAGATGTGGAAGATGAGGAGACCTGTACCATAGGTTTCGTGAGTACTCTCTGTCCATGCATGGGCCATCATGTCCATTACTCGTGTTAGATCTGCTTCTGACAGGCTGAGGTGCTTTCCTTGCGTATCATTTGCCGTGCGGCTGATGACTGGTTTCCAAAGGCGAAGGCACTTGCGAGCAAGGCAGTGTGGTCATAGAGGGGACAGCAGTGGGGTTAGGTTTGATCAGTAAGCTCCTGGCCTTGTGTTTGTTGTCATCGGAAGAGAGAGAGGGGCATCCCACCTCATTCGCTGGTTACCAGGCTGCCGAGATATTGCTGAGATGTTCACCCCACCACTGGAGACTGTTATTTATGGTTTGCCTGCTCGGATTGTCTGGACTTCTCATTGGTTTGGTAAGCAGGGGGTGAATCTTTTGATATTGGCGAGCATCCAGCTCGGACTCGGTGAATGGGGCATCAAAGTCAATGACAAATTCACAGATCTCAATGGGGATTAGTGGTGCTAGGAGGAGATATTGCAGGGGTGGATAAACTCCTTTTAACGGGTCGTCCGCTGGGTTGTCTTTGCTGGGAACATACCGTGTGTGGATAATGCATTGATGAAGGCCTGTGATATGGTGGATTCGACAGAAGACTTGGTTTGTCGGTTTGTTTCTACTGCATCCTTTCCACCACCCTTTGACAACCCCCCGATTGTCGCCGAAGACCTTGAAGTTGTCACCAGGAGAGCTGGAAGGGAGTAGACACCGGACAAGCAGCTCGAACGCGATGGCTTTGGCCCACCCAATGTCTCGGTCATTGCTGGAGCAAACGCCAGGCATGCCAATGCCCTCCAATCGTGATGCCAATGCCAACTCCAGAGCTTGCATCTGAATATGCGCCATAGTCAGTGAGGTGACAGGGGCCAGGGATGTTGTGGATGAGCACAGGGGATTTGAGAAGGTCGAGCCACCAGAGTAGGTCATCATGAGTATCTTTGGGTGGGGAGTGCAGCACGAAAGGACAGTTATGGAAGGTGCCAAGCATGGTTTCCAGGCTGGTGAGGTATGCACGTCTATGTGGTACAACAAGGCATGCATGGAGTAGCTTCCCATACAGTTTTTCGACTTCTTCCATGGTGTGCCTCGTCTTCAAAATCCATTCCGTGATTGCATCGGCATATTTGTTCTTCTTTGACGCAGGTAGAGAGATTGTGCATGCCTCAAGATCCCACATAAACCCAATATAGGGAAAAGTTGTACTGAATGGGGTTGTTTTGGACTCCTCCCAGGGGATTCCAAGCCGGCTTGACAACTGGTCAATGTTGGCATTAGAGTATGCGCACCTTTCTTCATCGGATGAGCGAGGGGAATTCTGGGAGAGGTTCTGAAAGGGGAAGGCCATGTTCTCATCAAATTCTGTTGGGCAACCGTTCAGCATGTCCAATCCTCAATACCAGATTTGGCCCCAGCCTTGTCATTGCCCTCCATTAGCCATAATTTCGAAGTGCCATTTTCTACAGTTTTCATTGTATGTTGGGAGATGCTTGAGGAGCATTCTGAAGAAGACATGATCATCAACCCATTTGGAAAGAGGGCCCATGCCTGAGGCACAGAAGAGATCGGCTGTCGCATTACCAAGGTGGCCATAGACCCCTCCTGCAGGAGAGAGACCAAAGTTATTGTTGGTATTGATTGCAAATTGATCCTCTTCACGGAGCTTGACGACAAGCCCCGGCCATTGTTCAGGTGAAATTGGTATGGTTCTATATGCTTCTGCAACATCCCGAATCGAGGCTTGAGAACCTGGAGGGAGGTTCCAGATTGTGAGGCAAACTGTGGAAAAGGTTCCCCATGTACATGGGAACAGATTAGAGTCGATAGAGTAATTAATGGATGATAGACATTTTGTAGAAGAGTGAGGGTGTGAGAAATTGTGAACAGCACGATATCTTCCAACCTTTCCAGGTTTCGGGACAAGGGAGAGGGGGGATGATTGAAACGGTCTGATGAGTTGCTCAACCTCTGATTGGGACAAAGGACCCAGGTAATGTTTGCATGAGAATTCTCGATTAATGATCTGGAGGTACTTGTCTGAGTGGTCGTGGAGTGAATTAGTGCCATTTTTGGGTGTGTACATTGAAGTGATTGGTTGAATGCCAGCATTGAAGCCATACCGAATTTGGAAGGGAAGGGAAGGATATCTATTAGCAAGTCCATATTGATTGAGCAGCTGCTCCCAGACATCGGCTTTGTAGGGTGTGAGAGCGTTAGTCCTTCTGAGCTTGAGGACATTTTTGAGCTCCATGATCCAACTTTCCACAGCCTGAGCACTCATGGTGGTGGCTGGATGCTGTGCATCCATTTGGACGCTGCCAGTTGACACATGAGGTGATTTCTGAGGGGTTGATGATATGACCTTGCTTGTTTCTTCAACACCTGGCTTTTTCCCCATTCCATAGCAGATCAGCTGCACATTTGCTGACATCGTGACGGAAGGAGCCCAAACAGATGGCACAAATCGCGAGGGCCCATGCGACTGTGCCAGATTGAAAACCCATGAAACGTGAGGAAGCTTTGCGTGATGCTGAATGAAAGGAAGGTGGGGACTGTGCACATCGGCGTTTGCTATGGAAATGCTCTGAGGAGGTAGGCGGTGAACGTGAGCGCGAGTGGTGTTCGCGATGGTAGTCATGGTTACGGCTGACATTTTGCCGACCTCTCTTATTTTGATCAGGAGTGGCTATGGTTGTGGCATTTATGCTCTGCCGCATTTCCTCAATCTACAATCATTTGATGTTGTATTTGCCAATCACAACATGTGAAGCACACATTAATACATGTGAGAAGGATGCGAAGCAGGTACCCAATGGGGGTAGCAAGAAGTGAAAGGGGAAGAGCACAATGAAGTGAGAAGCATGAGGTGTAAAGCACCAAAGAATGCAAAGCAAGAAGCATGAATTGCGAAGCAGGAAGCAGGAAGCAGGAAGCAGGAAGGAGCCATCGAGGGAGGTGACAAGGAGTTCAGAGATCGGGGGGGTTAGTGACAGTGGCTTAGGAGAAGATGTGAAAAAAAAGGGCTGACCTCACGGAGGCCATCTAGCCAAGCCTTGTCAACAACCTCATCAGAGATGCTTTGCATGAGCGCTGTATTGATGATCGAGATGTTGAAACCCTCATTGTGTTTGAGCTTGTCATGCCAGTCGCGGCGGACTCTGGCTTGATAGAGGATAAGGGTCTTTTCACCATGTAAGCAGTACCGAAAGGGGTGCATTTCAAGGGATATGAAAAATTTTGCTAAGGATGAGATGTGGTTTGCTGGCCAGCCGACATTCTCAGCATGTTGGAGGAATGCCACTCATCCCATATTCATCTGTCTCCAGAATAGATCAACATCCTTTATGACATTTTGACAGGCTTTGACGGCGGAAAGCTGCTTCAAGGTGACCGTATCACCAACTCTGGAAATGCCAAAGGCATCATCATTTCCGGAACGTTGGTTGTCCATTGCGTTGGTGCAACCCTCCTGTGTGAAATACCATAACTCTATGTACTTGAAGAATTCAAGCTTGTTTAGTGCATATGTGGAAGGTTGAGGCGCAATAAAATCTGCTACCGCGAGGTGGTCATCAAAGTCCTTCATTTTAGGCTTCTTCTTTTCCAACTCTTGCCTCTCATGTTCGTCTTCTTGTGCTTTCTGTGCCTGCTGACGTTCCTCCTCTTCACAAGCCAGGCGATCCTGCTCTTCTTGCTCTTGACAGTCCGCTTGGGCCTGTTGGTCCCAGGCTGTCTTCAGGCTATCGTTGTGTTGCTTCCAGGCATCAGTAAGCTATTGGGCTGCCTGTTCATCGGTGACATTGTTTTGTGTAGTGAGAGCAGCGCAGAAAGCGAGAAAGGGCGCTGCGCTATAATCTGGACACTCGTCCAGATGGGGGTTTTGTTGTATCTGTTCCATCAATTGAAATTAGATAGTTAGAAGATAAGGGTCTAGTAGGAGAAGAAAAGGAAAGGTATATGAAAAGAGAGTGGAACTGGATGGACAGGACAGCAAGCGAACGCGGGGGAAGGGAGAAAAGAAGCGTGATGTGTCACGCCTGGCGTTCACTCAAAGACAAGATTCTATTCATCTACTCGTGCCTCACTACTGAATAGAATAACACATTAGTGCCATAATGCATCTCAGAAATTACTGTAAGTCATAGAAACAAACACAAAAAAATAATTGCCTACTGTTCTTCATAATCAGCAGAGAGGATTAATATCAGAGGAAATAGATGATGCTGAATGCCATCACCACACTGAAACCAGTAGCCAGCCTTTGAATGTCCAGCAATAGTTTCTAGAAGTTTGAGGAAGGCTTCATGCCAGACAACCTTCTTGAAATTCACATAACCTGTCTTTCCTCTTTCACCAGCTTCTTCCTCGATCTGCACATGAAGCCTCAGTCAATAAATGTAGCAGGGCAACAAGACAGACAGGACCATACAACAGGTAACCAGCCCACTACTCAGCCACCAGCAATACCTTTTCCATTGTGAATATGGGTTGGAAGCCCTGCCATCTGAGCAATTACAGGATAACCCTTCGCAGTCCCAAATGAAGACAGCTTGGTTTTGTCTGCATAGAGAATATAACATAAAGGTTTTCCACCTTTTCAGAGATTTGACTAGCCAGTTTCAAAGCATGTCAAACAAGTCTGATCTCAGAGGTTACTTACTTGGATTTTCCATCATCTGTCACCTGTCACCAGCTCAGTATAGAACCGTTCCCATACCTGAGTACTGGCATTGAACTTGTAAAACCTCTGAGCATCAAATTCCCAATCCTGAATTATATTACAATGAGACAGGAGTTGAAGTGACCAGTCAAATAGGGAGCGCCACCACATGTCGAAAGTACATTGGTCCTCCTCTGATTTGTAAGGGACCGAAAATATGAGTTGTTCAAACTGAAGTTACCATAGAAAAATGAGAGCAGTACAGTTATTGTGGAAAATTTACAAAACAACAAGTATACCTACAGGAATTGATGCTATCGAAGCCTCTTGCCACATGTTATTCAGCTCTCCATGGCTGGCAAGTGTAAAATCATCTGGCTGTTGCAGTGCCTTACGAACAAGTCTAATGAGTGTATTAGTCTGTTCCTTCTTCAGTGCAGCATCCAGAGAAAACTCTGCAAACTCAAAGTCGAGGCGTGAACAGAACGGTTTCCATGGCTCATGTTCCGGAGGGGGATTTTGGCTGGGTGGTGTCACGGTCTTGCCGTACTCAGCAAAAATGGTAGATCTCTGTGAGGTGGTTACTATTTGGATGATATTTGATCTTGATATCATCGGGTTGAGGAATAGGCTCGTCAGGTGACAGGGGCACCAAATTGGGCACTGGATCTGCATTTGCATCTGCCAGTGGTTCGGATCGCATAAGCTGCAGCTGTGTTTGTCAAGTGGACAGGATGTTCGCACCTTCATAATTGTGCAGATGCGCACCAGGCGAAGTGTCCCACATATCTTCCATAATCACCGATGGTCCTTTCAGATAGCATGGTAAGTCGGGTCTGCAGCATGCAACAGTGACAACAACATGCTGATGTAAGCCTACCTTCCTGTGGTTCATCAAGAGGTCCAACATGTGCGCTTGTGCCCAAGCCTGAGTCCAAAAGGGCAGTACCTAAGCCTTACATATAAATTATCCCTTTAGCATGATTCAAGAACTGTAAGACTCACCTTGGCTCTTAGCCTTCCCCTCCTTCAAACACTTATGATAATCTGCATCGCGGCACTTGTTGGTTACTCGTGTTTTACATGATTTCTCGTGTGTCGAAAGGCCCCTTCGTGTGAATTGTTTTGTACAGTATGTACAGGGGACGAGCCCCCCAGACGCTCGTGGCATTCCTAATGTACAAGGTATGAGATGGGAAGGATGGTGGAAAGAGAGACACTCGAATCGTTATTGATCAAGAATTGTAAGCGGTTTCAACATCATTATGTCAGCACTGTTGTACCTTATAAGGGACCTTATAATCCGATCATAACCGAAATGCCTTATAAGGCTCCTGAGAAATTTCTGACATAGCTTCATAAATAATTTCAGAATATTCTCTCTTTTACTTAATTTTCCAGAAAGCCTTCAATGCAAGTAGGAGCAACACTAAATGTCTATAATCATATTCAAAAAATCCAAAGCTAGCTAGCTGGCAAAGGAAACATATAAACATTACACAAGATTCTCACAATGCCACCTCTGATGATTGTCCTGCTTGGCCTTTCCTGTTCTCTTTATTAGTGTCTGGAGAAACCTTTTGGATATAGGATACTTACACAAAGGAACACTTTGAGCACCCACCTGATCCAGGACAGTTACTTCCATTATGTCCTGCTGATATACACACATTACACTTTCTCTTTGTTTGAGTACTTGACCCCATTACAATGCCTGAAAATGTATTGCTGTGTCCAGTCACAGGCAAGAGTTGTTTTTTGGCCAATTTCTTTTTCTTTTCCTGTGGTTGAAGCAGATCCAGTACATGGTTTGCAGATGCATGTCCAGTAGATATGAATGAGGCAAAGGGGAGATTTTCAAGCTGTAGAGCTGAGCTTGATGCAATAGGCTCATTGTCTACTTCCATCAGATAATCCCCTGCTGGCTATATCAGCTCATTTTGATTGTCCTCTACTGCATCCTGCATTTGGATTGTGGGGGTCAAGCCTGATACAATAGTGCCTGCATCTGAAAATTCACTTCCAGTCATAGTACTGCTAACTCCTGGAGATGTATGGGGTAGAAATGCAGGCAATACACTTGCATGGTGACTCTGTGATTGAATGTGTCTTTGATTAGTGGCTGGCTTTCAACCATGGTTTGTCATTCCCATCATCTTTCCCAAACCTTCACATAATATGCAGACAGATGTTCTGGTAGCTTGTAAAATATTGTTTTCCCATTAGCATTTCCAGACCACTGGTAAGCCATTTGTTCAAATTGTGGCTTATTTTTGGTACACCAGGTGCCTCCAGGTGAAATTGCCTTGGAAAATAATTCAAATTCTTCTTTGGTATGAATAGGTGTGACAGCAAACTTTGTTTCTTGTGCATTGGAAAGGAATGTATAGACATCCTTCCAATTGCCACAAAGCTTGGAAAGATGGAGCCTTGTTGTATACACTGGCCCAGGCTGTAGGAGACAAGTGATTTCAAGATCTGAGCCCATAAAATTGCAGTTGATTCAGATATCAGATGGTATTGAAGGAATGCCAAACTTTTCAGATGTGGGAGAAAAGTCTAATGGATCAGTATCCAGAACAATATGCTGGTGTGCAGGTTTGCTGATCCATGGAATATCTTATCATAGTTTGCATACATCATGATCAAGCCAAGGATCATAGTGCCCAGTATATGTTTTTCCATGTTTGTGAAGTGAACCACAATCCACATTGTGGTGGTGGCAGAAATCAGCAATTAGGCTATCAGCAGCTCTAGTGATGCATTCAAGGCTGCAAAATTACACCTTATAGAATTGTGCACTGCTCCCTTGACTGAATTTATTCCATGAATGCAGTGATATAGATTCAATCCATGTTTGTCCACTCCCTCCTTGATGTAGACAGAGATGAAACTAGGATCAGATATCCATCCTTTTTGGACTTCAAGCAAAATGCTTTGTGCTTTCCAATGTGATTCATCATTGAATAGTTTCTGCCCAGTAATCACACACTTGATTGATTCCCAACAGTTGAAAAGTTCTTTCAACAGAACATGCAAAATATCCTTCAAAGGGATGAAGTGATGCACTCTCTTCCATAGCCAATCTGCGGATTTTAATTTGATCTGGTCCCATGTTTCTCCCTTTTTCTGCAGCATTGCTTCAACCATAGCTTTATCATTCTGATCTGGCACAAGTAGTGTGTCACTAAATGCAGTGGCAAACTTCCACAGAGCTGAATGCTTGCGTGATATTGTCTTGCATAACTGATCAATGACATGAAAGCTATCAGCCATAATTCAAGATGGAATGTTGCCATCTTGTTGTTGATTGTAAAACAATTGATTGTTATGAGTGGTATACTCATTGAATTCAATTGCTTCAGAGTCAGAGTCAGAGTCAAAGTCATCCTTTGCCTGCTCAATAGCAAGAACTGTTTTAGTCATATAACCCTGGCTGGACAACAATTCCTGAGTAGGTTTTGTCACAGATGGCTGTCCGATATTCCTAGATTCTGATATTTGTGGAAAATCTGGTGCTTCATTGTAACTTTGAGTGTGGAGAGCACTAATACTAACAATTGCCAAGAAGGTATCATGATCTCCTTTGATATCCTTCAATGACTGGCAATGATAAGCCATTATGCAACCTGGTGCAAGTATTTTGGTGATCCTGACCAGTGCTCTGGTCCTTGTTGTAGAGACACTGATTGAAACAAATGCTTCATTTTGACCAACCAATATGTCATACTTTGCAGGCTGTTCTACAACTTCTCCATGAGCAACCTCATGTTGCTGCACAAATACACTGAGAAGCTGCCCAACTTGTGTTGCAGCTGACAAAGGTTTACCAACCTTGTCACTATTCTTCAGAACATCAAAGATTTGAAGTGCCACATGTGCATCTAAAGCAGCATACTGCTTCTGATCATTTGTAAGAATAGAGAGTCCCCATTCACTTGTTTGATGTTCTTTGGAGAGGTACTGTCCCAGGGTTGCAGCAGTAATTGCAGCAAGTGATGAATTACCTAGAGACTGCATTTTTCTCAGCTGCAAGTTTTCCCAGTTCAATAATGCCAGCATATGTTTTTCCCTTTTTGGGGGGGAGTATGAAGTTGGGGAAATCATGGACAAGTTTTGCCAAGTCAGCTCCCACATTGTGTCCAATTTTGATAATCTGGCATGAGTGGAGCAGTGTCTTCAGAGAGCTTGGAAGGGATTACAAGTGATATACCTGCAACAGGTAAACAGTAGTTGGCAAAGCAATTTGTATTAGTGCTGTCTTTTGTGGGCCTGTGCCTCCCAAACCAGTTCTGAACTCTCATTCCATATCAAATCCCACATGTAAAATGCTGTCATCATCTGGCACTTGCTGTAGAATATTCAGGCAAGCACTCTGTATCTCATGAGGGCTACTGAGTGTATGGATTGACACTTCATCAGAGATAGACAATAGTGGTAGATCAGAAAAATTGATCTAGTTGGACTGGATTGACAGCTTCACCAAGTGATGGTATGCATGCACAAAAAGTCCCAATATCTTGTGCAACAGCATCTGTAAAACCCAATATTGGTTCAGGAAGGCCATGCACTTTGAGGGATGAAACTATAGCCTCCAATCCAGCATGTAGATGTACCAGAGATTTGGTTGGAACAAATGTCTGATACCGGATTTGCTTCCATTTATTGACAATAGTGAAGAAAGCTGTGAAGACCTGTGTGTCCTCTAGCTTCATCATAAACTTGGGTAGCTTGAAGCTGTGGTCCCACTTCAAAATGTATCCTGATAGTGCTGCCATGCACTGGTCCAAAACTGGATGGATATGCTCCATGTAATCTATGTAAATGTCCTTAAAATACCATTGTGATGGATAGAGACCACAATAGCCAGATTGGTCATGAAATCCAGAAAATGGCTGATATAGCTTGGGAGCTGTATGTACATGGCTGATATTGGTTTTGATTGCATGTAGGTATTCAACTCTCTGAGATTGTGTTCTCGTACATGAAGCTCCTGCATTATTTTTGACCATGCACTAGAGCTGACCTGATGTGCAATACCAGCCCAGATAAGGGCCATTAGAGTTTTGTCTATCCCACTTCAATGGGTTAGAAAGACAGGAAACTCATCCACAAGAGATGGATCAAGCTGATCTAGAATGGCTGTATCATACAAATTTATGGTAGATCCACACCCAGTTGGACCAATTGTATCCACTTTGTGGCAGCAAAATCGCTGAGTCAAAATGTAATAGCTATTCTTCAGATCAATAATCTGCCGGGCAATAGGTTCGTCATTCCACCCCTTGATAGTCAAAGGGTGGTTTCGGTCATTGTAGAAGTAACACTGTGGGTTTTGACAGGCCAGGCTTCTTCTATCCAAAAGATGTGGCAACCAGACAAATACTCTTGGATAGTATAGAGAGATTGGTGTTAGGCCATCTGATGATTTGTTTGCAGCCTGTAGTGCAAAATATCCATCTTTGGGAATAATCCAGAATGATCCATCTTGGTAGCATGAAGGCTTTGCATTGCCAGCTAGCTTCCTGACAAGTTTATCTTTAACTGAGGCAAGATAGGCCTCTACAACACCAGAAGGAGGCAGATCATCATGATGATACACAGATTGGTCACCAAGAGGATCATGAGAATCACTCTCAAAGTCACCATCAGATCCAACATCACTGTCTGCATCCAAAGATGTATTGGAATTTATAAAATCTAGAAATTGAAATGGCTGGGTTGGTTGCAGAGTACCCAGATCTGAAAGTTGATCAGTAGTTGGGCTAACTAGTATGGCAGGATTTGATCTGGGCTGAATATTGTCAGACAACCTTAAAGTTGGGTTTTAATATAAAGGGTACTGCAATAAAAAGGTAAATGTAGAGCTTACATAGCCTTTTTGCCTGTATACCAATTGAGTTGGTAGCATGGTTGACAAAGTAGAGTGACATACCAAAGATTGGATGCAGCTTTTGCTGGTTTCCAATCCCTGCAACAGTAGTTGGCCCTATAAGCAGAAATCACATATCAAAACAAGTATAAGACGATAGAGAGGCTTATCCCACCACTATCACTCACATTTGGAGTCCCAGGCTGGGCAGATGACACTGGAGATGCAGCAGACATTATTCCAGGTTCTTTCTGCATTGGTTTCCTACCAGAACCAGCTCTAAATCCTCCAGCAGAGTGTCCTGGTGGGTTCTTGGTACCAGAGTGTCTTCCAGAAGGCATATTGAGTGATGGTAGCAGTACAGAGGTAGGGAACAGGAAAATAGATAAAATGTGAGCGAAATTGAAGGCTGTGGAAAGGCTATGTGAGTGTGGGAACTATTTCCAGATTTAGAGTGGTACTTATGTCCATATTTGGACATAAGTTTGGTCCAGACACTGCACCAGAGCCCTTATACGGCTTATACTTATATATACTAGATAGAGCTGTGTAGACACAGCCTCCCGGCTGTGTGTGGCACAGTCCATAGTTCGGCTCCCTCCCGGCACAGCCTGTGCCGGATGTGGCCGATTACTAAATCCAACAGAGAAAGTAGCACCATGTGTCGAAATAGTAGGTTATATTCTTCGAACCAGGTGGCTGCCACCTTAATAATAATGTGTATGTAGTTGTATGGCGTCAACGAAATTCTCATTGGGCCTCACTAATGGCGCGCAGCCCTAGAGCCTCATTGAATACAGCAGAAACACATGGCTGTCTCGCAAGCCACGCCAAGAGCCTTCTCGCCTAACTGGGTCGTCAAGTCCTGTGAAGTGGGGTTTGCCAGGGTCCAGGGATGCCATGAATGGAAATGAGGGACATACGTACCTTTGGTGGTGGTAGTTTAATTGTAGGGTAGAGCAGAGCCAAAATTAACAAAATCTTTTCTTCGCTGGAGACCTCCAACAAGAACTCCAGCTTTGCAAGTTGAGCATTTTCCCCCTGGCCGCCCCTAGGGGTAAAGGCCGCAATGGATTCGTCCCCACATTTCGCCTAGCAGACAAACATACCATCAAGAATTCAGACAGGGTATTTTTTTCGAACGGTATGTCATACTATCCATGACACTGAGTTTTGTGGGATGTGAACCACAAATTTCCTCATTGACCATTGCCATTCACGGGTTCTGGAGCCAGAATGGGGGGATCATTTATTGTAAACGGATGAAGCCATCCCACAAAGTGCAGGGCCCGCCAAGTTTATTCTT
>QFEU01005353.1:0-25958 GCA_003316345.1 Tricholoma terreum | reverse complement strand
GTTTGTTCTGTTCGCACTGCACTCCAATCGCGATTGTCAGGCGACACATTATAAGGGTAGCAGGGATGTTGTAGTCCTTTGCGATCGCCTGCAAGTCTGGAACATCCAGAGTACTGGTCGGCTTCTGGAGGACATCAGTGAAATACTGTGTCATGAGCCTGTATAATCGCTTCAAGGCGCTGAATCGAAGAACCCAATTATCGGAGGGTTGTGCAGACAGACGCGTCTGCTGCCTGAAATATTCTACATCGCTGAAATTACCATGCTCAACTTCAGACCGAGTAGGCAGAAGAAAGAGAACTCACACTAATGAAAGGATTTCAAAGAGGGCAGCCCCATCGCTGAGGTCAGAGGCGGTCGTCACGGATCTTCCAAGGGGAAACGTCGCGAAGAAGTTGAAGAAAGCATCAATTTCCTTGCGCTGTACTAAAGTGTCCTCCATTACATTTGAAGCTGCAGTTATTATTTACACTTGTAAATAATGATTCTTGCATACAAAATAAAACACAACAGCATATACGGGCATCTATTACTTACAGTTGTAACCCATGCAAGGCACCATTAGCTGCAAAATGAAGGAAACACCTGCATAGATGTTGGGGATGATAACCCCGTCCATGACTACTAGAAGTAAAACTCGTAACGGTGCAGCAATCATCAACAGCCAGCTCGACGCAGTCGTGTCATTCCGACCCTCATCTGCCTTCCGGAAAAATCCTGACTCCTTCACCATCGGCAACTCCAATGAGCTGTGCCCTCCCCGTCTTACTCAAGCTGGAGATGGCTTTTCGAAGTAGTGGTATCGGAATGCCGGACAGCTGCGATTCGACTTGAGGGTCGGTGATATCGTAGAACGTCAAGATCGTATTCAATTGTCCAGTAGATGTTGCCTCAACAGTGTGAAATGCTTCGTTGACGATCGATACTTGGTTGAGCGAAAAATGCTTACCCAGCTATGAAGGGCTTCAGCCCATTCCTCTGGCAGCCGCCAATAGAGCAAGACCGACCGAGTCTGCTTAGGTGGTTCGTAAGCTGCGAGGTTCCTCTCTACCATTACGGAAAGTATATGCGACAAATGCGCTGGAAGAAGTTTCCCTGAAAGAATTTGTCAACCAGCCGAAAAGCAGTTGATGTCTGAGGAGGTGCACTATTGATTCGTTCATTTCGTAACACTTCGTCCCATTCATTTTCGGTGGTCTCGGCATCCTCAATTCGAAGAACGAAGAGCTTTTGATGGCGGGCGTAGGCAAGTATCAGATGAATCCATTGATCGGTAAGTATGGATTGTGTGGCTTGATTAGGTTGCTGTCTGCGTGTTATCCAGTAAGTAGTCAACGTTTGTGGTGCTCCAGTGCCTGAAATCTCACGTGAAAAAGGGTGGTGCAGAGTGTATGGATGGCAGCAGAAAGCCTGTATTATAACACAATTGGGGTAAAGTTGAAAACGATTGAACGAACGAACCAGATGACGTGGTGTAAGTCGAGAGAGACATCTGTCATTGTCTGTGCTCGACATCATGAGTTATCATAGATTGCTACTAGCTAAAAGTATGGGAGTGGAATATCATCATACTACTAGGTGTCTACCAGGAACTAGTGCAATGCAGCCCTTGTGCAGCCCAACATCAAACTCATTAACATACCATATATATGAGTCTCGTCCTCCCCACACAAAAAATGCACAAGATTTACGAATCAAAATTGATTCCAAAGTCAAGAGCAGAACTTCAAAGAACAATAGTTGGTCATTCATTGTCACTTTGATCCTCCAGAAACGCCGCAATGCTCTGAAATGCTGTCCTCTATTTGATGAAATCAGGATAGGAATCGTAGCATGCAACACAATCTACCTTTCGTGGCATGAACACTGTGGCGGCTTCAGACTCATCAGTAGCTGCATCTGATTCCATCTCAACATCATCGGGTATTGACCGTTTCCGGCAACGAGAGCCTTGAGCAACAACAGATTGTTGGAAAGACTGGACATCCTCTGATATCCGATAATGATCCTGTTCGGTAACAATGGCAGAAATGCCACGAACCTAGTTCTTCTGCTAATTCCCGTTTTTCCTTGATTCGCTTTGCTCGTTCAAGGCTTAACCGTCCAGTCATCCCCAGCTCTGCAAGAATCTCTCTCAATTTCTTAATTTGGTGTGCTGGTGCCTCGATATTCTCAAAAACCTTTGACCAGATTTTGCGAACCCCGCATGCGGCTACGAGAGACTAGTAGAGGCGTCAAGGATGAAGGCTTGAGACAAACGACCAAGAATAACACGAATTAACTAGCCTTTAATCGCTTGATGGTTGCTTCGTCTTTACTTGATCTGGAGGTCGTTTCCTTGCTTTTCTTCTTTTGCCCAGATTTCTCTTGGAGTTCCTGAGGAATAGCGTCATAAGAAAGAACCTCCATAACCGTAGTTGAACTCACGTTGTTACTTGTCCTGGGTTTCTTTCTTTGTCTGGGACCTTGGTCGACTGATGGGGGCGTCCTAGGTTCACTCTTTGTGATGTTCTGGATTGGTTCCATCAACAAAGTCACGCCAGGCAGACATGATGGAGGGAGTCATCACATTTTCCATGACTTTGAAGGCCATTTCCTGAGCTTGGTCGTTCACCTGTGAAATACTTGGCCGCTTACGGGGGGGCAAATCGTGTCTGTCGTGGAACTGAGACGCAAAAAACGTCAGTCTTGAGCTACTTCTGCGATGGGGTAACCTTGGCCAGACCTCCATTAACTTCTCCAAACGCTGTGGGTTTGGATCTTTGTGCGAAATGCTCTCGAGTTCGTCTTCTGTATCCGAAGAGATGATGGCCTATGGATCGAGCAGTGAGAGATAGTTTACAAATGTTTCAACAGAGCACTGACAGCGGATTTGTATTCCTTAACGTGATCATCGCGCTTTCTCTTCACAGTTTGGCGATGTCCACCCTGGACAATGGTTGCTGAGAATCCCTTACGCGATTGTTCTGATACAGGCTCCTTTGGTGGAAGGCTCTCCGTTGTCGCTACGGAGGAATCACCTAGTCCTTGATCCTTTTTGCAGATAGATCAGCGGAGCGCTGTAATGAGAGTTGAGACTCACGAGCGACAAGACTGCGGATTCTATGGCTCGCTTCAAAGGTCGTTTGTAATTTTTCGAGTCCAGAGTACCCGGTTCCAACGAGAAACGAAGTTCTACTTCACCGCGAATCATCCTAGGGGTCAGTGATCTGCATATCAATAGACATTGTTGGATGTGATGATGTAAAGGTGAGAAGGTGAGAAATGCCTTTCTTGCTGATGTGCTTGCCGCACAATGACTCCGGCGGCTTGCTGGAGTTGAAGAATATCAGGTAATCCCATGAGGGAGGGTGGAAGTGGCGATGTGAGTAGTACAAGTATAATATTAAGTATAGTACGCGACGCGTCACGTGTACACGTCGTTTGATCAAATAACCTTGGCCAAAACTTTTCTGAGTTCAGCATTCGTTTTCTCCAGCGTCTCTATCCTCTTTTCTCCAGCTAGCATCTTATCGAATAGATATCTCGCCCTCATGGAAGATGAGCTCTTCTTTCCAAGCTCAAATATCCACCATTGTTGTCGCTCCAAAGTAAGAATCCCCTCAAGTCTAGCTAGCTCCTCTTCACAGGCATGAACTGTCCTCTCGGAGCTCGCGATCATCTTCTCGTTGGATGCGATATCCTGTGTTGCTTGAAATATAGGATCTGTGTCTGCATGTCAACCAGTCTGACTGGCATTCCACCAAGAAAAGGGGCGCACCATTGACGAGTCGTTCAAACGCCCATCTGAAGACCGGCTTACCAGGCCGTATTGTAGATGCCCGACCTAACAAAAGATCTAATCAGCAACGCGACAGCAAGCGATGTCATCGCCTTTACCATTATGAGTTGTGACCGTGATAAGCTCTGCATGTTCCATACTCCGAAGTGGTGTCTCGTCGCCTTTGAACGGGAAATTCAGAAGTACGTCATGGTATGGGATCTGTTGCAACCATATTCAGCACAGACACCCAACAAACATTACATTGCTTGCCTCATCTGTTCTGGAGAGTAGCCTGACAACTGCCCACGCTTGTTCACGCGACCAAGGCAAGTTCTTTGCATCGTCTAGATCATCGCCAAACGTATTCTTCCGAAGTTCAGTGACTTCTCTGTTGATAATATCCTCCACAGCTTCCTCGACGCGCTGGCCACTGCGAACTTTGTAGATAAGCTACGAAATAGGCCGTCAGGATAGAAACAGCTAAAAACTTCAAATAACTTACGCTCTCAAGGTCACTAGCCCTTCCGCCCAACCGCGCGACGTATGCCGTTTGTTCAGGAGTGAAGTCCATATCGATTTGTGCATCTTTCAGTTTTTGCTTCACAAATGACAGAGAAGTCCGGGAATCCGCGTCAGAAAAGGCAATTGAATGAAGAGCCTTGGAGGGTAGAGCTGAGTAGCAGTGAGGAGATTAAACAGGAGATGGTAATGGCGATCATACCTTTGGCCAATAGTTTAGAGTTTTCGCGATTATCACTAATGACGATGACATGTGCGATCTAAAAGCAGGTTGGTTGTGAGAAAGTACAAAGAGAACCAATCACCCACTTGATTTTCAATGAGCGTTGCGGCCCACTCAGCCAATACACCAAGAAGTTCTTCCCTGCTCGATCCCAGTTTGACAGAATAATTCCTGATCACGACGATGGGTAGAGAGGTCACAGCCTCCACATCCTCAGCTGCTCTTCCCTTCCCGTGCACCCCTTCCCGCTTCTTCTGCTCCAAGCTAAGATCGCTGCAATGCAGGGGTGCTGCTTCGTCCTTTTCACCAAATAGCTCGTCCCCGATGCCTAGTTCACTCATTATTCCATTACCAGCCACGCAATCCAGCCTCCCATCATGCCATGTCCCCCTTCTGATCTCATCTTTCCGCCGCAACTCATCTGCTTGTCTGACCACCGCATCCTCATGGTTCTTGATCTGCCGGCGTACGGCAGAACAGTGGGAAGATCTGACACCTTGTAGAGCAACCCCGACCACATCTAAAATTTGCCGCAGCTGGTCGCTAAGAGAGTTGCTGAGGCCGGCTAGATGAGCGGGACCATGTAATTAACCGGTTGAGCAATGAACTACACCGTACACGCACTCTTCTGGCCAATCAGTCCCACACTGGCCAGGTCGATCAAGCTATTGACAGAGTTAAGGAATGTAAACACGGGCCAGTAACCGACTTGTCCAGCTAGTAGTCCAATTAATTGGGATTCTGATACGGCTCTCTGCAATTCTCGACAGTCAATAACCAAGGACTTTCTGTGCAGTTGTCAACAATGGCCACGAGAGGAGGATATATAACAAGTAGATACCGATCAAATTCCTGGAGGACCGCTTGCAGCACTCTAGTCTTTCCACTTCCTTGTGGTCCATGGATGAAAGCGACGGTCGCTGGGCAATGGGATAACTCAACTGTACAAGGAGGGTCACGATCAGCAACGCCACTCACAAGGCATATCAGTGAGATACGTCTTCAGAGCGTCTACTGCCTCTTTTCGTTCCTTCCAAACTTCGCCGATTGGTGGCGACGTAGTTGAATCGACAGGGGGGTATGATGTGATAGACAGACGACCAAGGGTGTTGTTTCGTAGCCATTTATAAAGCTTGAATTCTTGTTGCCTACGTTATGAGTAGTTTAGATGAGGAGAGAAGTGGCGTACTCCGATAGTCGAACCAATCTGACGTCTTACCCTGTACCATCAACGAACGAATGGGGTCGAAGATCTATCGCGAGGAAGACGGGGTCAGTAGCCGCAAGTGCTCTGACGGAGGGGAGAGAAACTAACAGTATAAGTCAATGTTCCTAGCAAGAAAACCAACAACGGGAGCATTATCTTAGGATGCTTTGACATCCAATCCTGTATCATATGGGCTCGAATAGGTCGCTGATATGCAGTGCGGAGCCGAGTGCTACTCTCGTTCGCACTAGAATCGAAGGCAGTAGAAACACTGTAGCCATGGACGACATTACGCGCAATGGTGGCAGCACGCAGATGCTCGTATCTTATCGTAGATGAACGAAGACCAGGAGGGACCGGTGTAGGAGAAGTCAAGTCCCGTATACGCCCATAGGGCTGCAGCACTTAGTCATGGGTGATGTGATGATGATTTTTGAGTGATCAGGAAAACATACACGAAAAAGTTGGTAAAGTGACTGTTCTTGGACGTCTGGGCCTTCAAACGTTACACGGACAATAGGGCTCGCAAAGCGTTCCAGATCCTGCACCATAATGCGACTGTCAATAGGGTGTCGCCGAGTTAACGACGGAACGCACTTCTCTCCAAGGAATGCCCTTGACGAGCCATACATTGCCTCCCCCAAAACCGAGCCATGAAGGAAGACCACCGTGTTTTGCTACTTCCCCTCTCAGTTCATGGATAATTGTTTGGAGGGCAGAATGATGATTCTCTGCTTTATAGGAGAAGTGAACAAAAACACCGCCGTCTTTTTGGTGTGGCTCGAGGGAGAGAATGTCGAAGCTGTACGCCTCGATATGCTGAAGGCGTGATCGGAGCTCAGAAAGGAGATATTCTTCACGAAGGAATCCAATGTAGGTGCGCGGACTACAATGAAGAATTCACGGTGACGTCGAATGCATCGAGTGTGAAATACGCACTCCCATCTGGCGAGTTGAATCGGAAACACAGAGTCGACGAATAGCCACGCATTACGAGCCTGCAGGGCAAACAAGGTTAACTTGGCCTGGGGGATGTGGTCGATTCATTGCACTTGCCTCAGATGGACAGGAACCGGAAGCATAGCGCGGCCTTAATTTTGGTGAAAACTGGGATAGTTTTACCAAATCTCTTGTGCTTCGACTCAAGATGGCAGCCATGTTCATCCTTGCCGTCACTGAGAAGCTGGGAGTCAGTGAGACCCGCTGAGCTGGAAAAGAGTGGTTGTATTCAGAGATCTTCAAGCTGCAAGCTTCGGTGTTTCAACCCCGAGTACAAATACGGTGAATGCGATACTTAAGTCGATATCATGCTAAGTATGTAATGATGGCCTTGAGCCTTATGCTATGCGTGATGTATGTGGTACTGAAATTTGGCCTTGAGCCTCAACAAGATACTTGCCAATGCAATGCAGTCTTGTAAGTAGGTTATGAGAAGATATTCCAACGTAGATTGACCGGCGAAAAGAACGTAGAAGACAATGAATAAATCAGGTCGCTTGAGTGGGCAATTAGACTGTTGTGCCAACAAGTGACACCAACAAGTGACCAGGAGTTGCACCCAGGCACGTTTTGTAGGAGAAATTTATGCTGCAGAGGAAACCGCAATGTGTCCAAAGTTTCATAACAGGATGACAAGTGCGAACACCAGAGCGCAGATAGCGAACTTTCAGCGTTTCGCACCACCTCTTCTAGTGGGCAATTTTCGGATCTGTCTTGCTCCTTGGGAAGCGGGTGGCGCAGCACCGATCGTGAACAACGTCCCACCAGAAGATGCGGGTGCAGATGTGCCAAAGGGCGATGAAAGTTGTTGCCCGAACCCCCCTCCAGTTCCACCACCGAATCCTCCAGGGGCTGAAGGTTGCGGCAGACTCAGGCTCGTATTTCCACCAACGGGAGAAGCAGGCTGACTGGGACCAAATGCAAAAGGATTGGTCGTCGTCGGCAGTGGTGTTGTATATGAAAATGGTGATGGTTGATTAAATGTAGAGGGACTGCTGGGTGCTGACCCGGATGGCTGTGTTTGTCCAAACAGGCTACCAATACTGTTGTTGGATGGTCCTCCAAATGCGAACGTTGGCCCTGGACCTGTGGCGGATGATGACGGAGCCGATGTGAAGGGAAAGGATCCAGTGCTCGAGGGCCGGGGTGGCTCATTATTCTCAACAGGTTTCTGTCCGAACGTGAATAGGGTAGAAGGCGTCGCCTGTCCGAAGCCTGCAAAAGGTTTACTATCCGAAGGCTTGCTATCCTTAGTGAATGGGTTGGGACTTGCAGATGTCCCAAAAGCGAAAGGAGAGGATACATGTGTGGCATTTGGCTGGCCCCCAAAGCCAGGCCCTGGTGCGGCACCAAACGAGAATCCGCCGCCTCCTACAACGGGCTTTCCATTCGCAGTAGATTGTAATTCTCGAGTCGGACTTTCCTCCATACGAACCTCCTGATCGTCGTGCCTCGGAGGCGTTGTGGGCCTGTCTGTCTGCGCGATAGTGACCGGTGTGCCAAACGAGGAGAAAGGTTTGGTCGTGATGCCGTTCACATTACGCCCATCACTACTGAAAGAAAACGCATCGGGAGCAGAGGCTGGAGATGCCGCAGAATCCTTGAAGCTGAACGGAAGACTCTTTTTGGTATCAGCTGGAGGCGGTGTGCTGGGTGCAGCTCCGAACGAAAACGGTGTAGTGGGAGGCCTTGGCGCTCCGTGATTGGTGCTCGCCGAATTTCCAAATGAGAATCCGTTCGCTGAGAGGAGAGGGTTAACAACTGCAGAGGTCTCGTTCGTCCCTCCCATCAAGGGTTTTGGAGATTCATTTGACGTTGTTACAGATGATCCGGGTTCTCCAAAATTGAAGAGTGAAGGAGCAGCTTGCTTGGTTGATCGGGCATCGGAAGGTCCACTGGTCGAGGGTGCCTGTGATGTAGATTCAGTGCCATCGTCAAACGGTGATACCGCTTTTGAAGTGCATACTCCAAAGAGCGTTGACGGAGGTACTTGAGGCAGCTTGGGCAATGAGAATGTAGGTGTATCGAACATTGAATCTCTGGCTGCTACAGCATCATCGGGTTTCTGGGTGTTTACATCTCCTTCCGAAACAAGATTATCGGGAGCATGCGAAGCAAAATGTGCGGCAGACATTGAAGGGGAATTCGTACCGAAAACGGGCAGTTTGGTATTTTCAGGGGGGATATTGTTGGCTCCTCCAGATCCGTTCCATCTGGTTGCCGGTTTAGCATAGTCCCCTTTATCGCTCTCACCCTCCCACAACGGGTTTTCGGCATCCTTCAATGGTGCAATGGCGGCCGGAATGTCGGAAAACCCGATACTAGACGAGGGATTTGGAGTAGCAGAAACAGGTAAGGAAGGAAATGTCAAAATGGGGGGCCGGGCTACTTCAAGGGGTTTTGTAAACGCCGATGAGCTAGCGAAAAAATTTGGAATGACTCTTTCGTTCACCCCGTCGATTACAGGGTCTGCTTCAGGAGGAGTCGAAAGCTTGGATAAATCCTCCACAGCTGGGGGGATTGGCGGACGATCTTCAATCGTTGGGGCAGGGGATGAACCCCATGGAACCGGGATAGCCGAAGACGAGGCTGCCAACAGGCGCGAGGAATCTACATCTACGAGTACCGGTGGAGCAGACAATGAACCCAACAAACGCGCTTGTTGTAGATCATGAGGTTGATGTAAAGTGTTCGTCTTCGTGAACGAGAAGGGTAAGGAACTTATAGGAGGTTCTTTCGCGTTAGTCGAGTCAGGTTCCAAGACATTTGTCTGATGGCATGAATGAGCCTTCAACTCTCTCATGAAAGGGAGAATATAATCAAAACGAACCTCCTTGGCGAAGGAAAATGATTCAGAAATGTTGAAGGGAGGTGCCCGCTTCGCAGCTTCATCTAGCATTTCTCTTTCCAGCTGCTTCTCACTCTCGTCTCGTAAAATCTCTGTACCATCCATGGAATCGTCATCCTCGTAAGCAGCAGAAAACTTCGTTTTCATAGGACGAGCGATGGGCCTCGAGATATGAGCCCGCGTTTTAGTGCGGCCAACGCGAAGTGATGACATTGATGCGGGGGTAGAGGTTGACGAAGTTGAATACCAGTCCTTGCTTGAAGGGAGTGAATGGGAAGAAGGTTGAACCGAATAGACACTCATGTGAATCTCGTCCGACCCATCGTTGAGCGTTGAACGAGCATGACTTGCGCCGTCGGGCTTGCGCGCTTGTACTTTTTCCTCTGCACCGTCACTTCCATAAGGCTCTCCGGCGTGCTCGTGTTTCTCCGCCTCTATTCTCCGCCTAGCCAATAATTTCTTCATTCCACCTTCGCCGGCATAAGGTTTGGTCCCGTTAACAACAGGTGCATCTCTTTTGCTATTCGATTTCCGCCCAAGACGGCTGACGCGCTCGTCATCGTGCATTAGGACAAGGCTGGACTTTCGGCGAGATTTGAAAAGATCGGTGGAAGTCGAATCGTCAATCATACTAGATGATCCTGGTGCGTTGGAGCGAAGCCGAGTTGGAAGAAGTGGGGTCTTGTATACTTCGAGTTCATGCAATGCTTTTTCTGCAGGGCTTTGTTGTCGATCTACCGATGTGATCATCAGATTAACGGAAGAAAACGGGATCAAACTGGTGCTTACGACTATTCGTGTTCTCGACGCTGGTCGCAAAGAGTAGAGAGCTGTGCTGGCGGACTGGCGAACGAGTCTATGGGAGAAGAAGTTTGATTGAAAGATCGGAGAGAAAACGCACACGTACACTTCGTACGGAGTCCACTAGTGAGCCTAGTGTAGCGGATGGCTGGTGATGTTCTGTTTCGTGAGCGGAGGGCCCTCGGACAAAAACAGGATTGATGACCAGCGTACTGAGGGAAGGAGGCTCAGAAGCTTCTTTTTGTGGGTGGGGTTGCGGAGTCATCGAGGCGCGCATAAGGAATGATGGGCGAGCGGATAACGGAGGCATGGAGAGGTCCCTCATGCGTTGTCTCGTGAGGGTCGCAGAAGATTCCACGGACGAATCAAAGGAGTTCAATGACGAAGGGATGGGAGCCATCGCAGATGACCGAGAAACAGGACGCGATGGGGGGTCAATGGACATGGTACGCGACAGTGTGCTATCGCGGATGATGGGATTATTACGAACGGGTTCGTAAGCTTGCATAGTGGGGACTGGGATGGAGACTGAGGCTGAATTGGTGGTAGTTGGCTGATTAAAGAAGTTGGGCTGGTTATGTTGTTGCTGAAAAACGGAGATCGGGGGGTCGAGATGGCCGTAGGAACTACCAGATGGGTGATGGTGAAGCTGCTGGTGGTCCCGCGGTGGACTGTGCACGCGCATGCGCTTATTTGGTGTCGACCAGGCATCGTGGTCGCCAAGTGGCGCGGATTGAGGAACTACAGCCCGTCTACGTTTGCCCTTAAGGTCTTTCGAGTCCTCGAAATCATCTGTGCTGGAAAACCAAGTCAAAGGAGCTGTGACTATGTTCCTAATAGTTCCAAAAAGAGAAGAATTTGAGCGAGTGAGCGGCTGACGTTTCTTCAAAGGTCGTCGTCGTTGGCCGGAAGGCGAGCTCGACGAAGCCATTGTTGTCGAAGACTCTGAACAACTGCAAACTTGAATGTCACGCCTCACAGTCACACACCAGAGGCTTTCGTCATGGACTTGGACGCGCCTGCACATTTATTGTCGCTCAAAGTAATGCGCGTCTCCGTTCGTGTGTTTTTGTTCTCGTTTTTTGCTATCTAATCTCATTCCACAAGAGGCCGGACCTTGCTAGCGCGTGGCAACCATTCTACTCAAGTTCACCATCGTTTTCAGTACGTTGTGCCCTCTAAAGTCACCTTTTCACGTCTTACATCCATCAGGCCCATTCAACCGCTTCTATTCTCTCCCTACAGGGGACAACTCCACTGCCTGGCTATCCTAAGACCTTGAGGGATCTCACCCATACAACCCAATTCCTGACATTGCCATCCTCGTTTGGCTCTATCCAACTAGGAGAAATATTTTCTAGTTGCTTGTGTATCAATAATGAAGCCCACGTTAATATTGATGGGGTCACCGTCAAGGTTGAGATGCAAACTGCGTCATCGAAGATTGTGCTTGCCGACCTCGGAGGGCCAGCCTACCAGCTCGCTCCAGGGCATACCTATGAAAGTATTGTCACCCACGAAATTAAAGAGCTCGGTCAGCATGTCCTAGCTTGTACCGTTAACTATCAACTACCATTGAATTTGCGCCCACCTTTGGCTTCAGCAGAGGACGGTGATGATACCGGTGTTCAGACATTTCGAAAGTTCTATAAATTTGCCGTAAATCCCCTTATATCACTATCATCTTACCTCCACTGACGCATCTCACCAGGTCACTAATCCTCTCTCTGTCAAGACTAAAGTCCATATCCCTCGATCACTGGCAGCACTGGTATCACCTCTGGAAAGAGACAAGGTGTTTCTTGAGGTGCATATTCAAAACCTGACTATAGGCCCCTTGCATTTCGAACGAATGCAGTTTGAGTGTACCGACAATTGGAATGTGACAGACGCTAGCGCTCTGGCCAATGAAAGTCACGAAAGGTTATCAAGCTCTCAGGCTCTCATGCAACCTCAAGATATGCGCCAGTATATCTATATCCTCACACCTAAATTCCCTTCCTTATTGCCCATCAACCATCTACCTGGTAGTACTATACCATTAGGCCGACTGGATATATGCTGGAGATCATCCTTCGGTGAACCTGGTCGTCTCCTGACATCAGTGTTGTCTCGACGAGTACCACTGCTTGCCCCAGTATCGCTACCTGGACCCCCACCGCCGTCCTACATGAAGCGTGCCATTACTGCGAATCTTCCCTCACGCCCTCAGTCCCCACAACCAAGCCGATCGCGGCCAGGAACTCCCTCGAACCTACCTGGATCACCTCAAAGCCGTCCATCGTTACTTGGAGCTGTTGGACCGACCCCTCTTCCCTCGGCCCCACCACGTGTATCTGATATCGAAGTCAGCCTAGTCAAACGCGAGCCAACTCCTACATCTGTTCAACTGGAGAAACCCTTTGGTGTATCATTTTCTCTCATCTTATCTACACCCATGCAATTAGGAAAGAACAACCAGTCTAGGACCGTCAGACTAGCTGTACAACATCTCCAGCATCGACGAGCTAGTCAAACATTTCTCCCACTTCCCTCTGCCCACTCCACGACGCTTAGCTCTCGTCTGTCATCAGGCTTCTCGACGCCGTCATCTCCCCAACCAACTCCCAATCATGATCGAAACGTGTTGGTGGATTCACCTCAGCAAAAATATCACGATGAAATGCAAGGAGATCATCAGCCAAACGATTCTGTAACACTTCCTCCTCCATTCTTTCTTGACACAGATGAGTCAAGCTCTCGGAGATCTACTGGTGTAGAGTTCACTGGATCATCTGCTTTGTTTCTGCCCCCTGTTGAGCTATCTGTTCCAGAGGCAGGAGTTGATGGTGATATGGCAGAAAATGTTCTTCATGCTTCGCAAGACTTCGAATTGTCATATCTGCCAAGCCAGAAAGGGTACACGACAATTGGAGGCTTGCGTGTCCTACTCGTTGGAGATAATTTCGGTGATGCAAGGAAGGATCCTATCTTCGATGGATCCACAAACCCAATTACCCTTAAGGAGTGGGATGTTATTGCGGAAGTTTGGGTATGGTCATGACGTATGGCTACAACGAGACAGAAATTCATCACACTGTCACCCATGGTTGACTGACCAGTTGCTCTACAGATAGCAAGGCACGATAGCGCACATCCAGATTCTCATGTGCCATCAGTTCCATTACTCTTCCCTTTCCGCCAAGATCCGTGACAAATCTGAACAGCATCATGAGCGCTCCGTATAACGACAAAGATATATTCTCACTTTTTCCCTCGGTCACAGTGTTTCACATACTGTCCAATGTCGTGCGCAGCAACAGCAAGCACACTAGGATCTGTAGATTCTTGCAATACCTTGATCAAAATCCTATCAACTCACTTTAGTTTACTCGATCAACATGTAAGGAAAAGAATCTTACTTCAGCTGTTCAAAGTCTTTGTCATTCAATCTAGAAGCGTTCTCCTTCCAGAAGTCTTCTGATTCATGCACAGGCGTCCAAGACAAGTGCCCTGATGACAACTCCGAAATATACTCGTCGTATGTTCTACAGGGGTGGAAGTCAAACCCTGATAACAAAAGCAACTGATCGCATACGTACGTTAGACTTTGGAAGTTGATATTCAATTCATCTCGGAGAAACTGGACATCTTCGATGATATCTTCATCCGACCACTTCCGCGTGCAGAGATTCTTGGCAAAAGGGAGGAGTTGTGCAACTAACATGGCTGGTAGATTCGCCGCTGGGGCTCTGATGACAAGATTCTGCGGTACTCGTCAAAAACTCGGAGGGAAGACAATATCAAAAGCGAGACACGCAACTCGAAATGTAGCAACGATGACGCGGATTACTTTCTCTTTCACGGCTCCTTGAGCCACATCAATCAAAAGAGGGATAAGATCATATTTCCTGGAAATATGTATTTCATCGTACTTGTAGAAAGCTGCGTAAAACTCACTTGTTGATTTGTTCTGCAACGTCTTGCTCAAACGATAACAGCCACAAGCAAAAGGATACCTGGTAGCTCATCTGAGGGCCAGGCTGATGTTTGAGTATTTCGACGAACCTGATAGCACGCACATAAGGAAACACCTAGCGGGGTGATCATAAGGCTACATACCCGGCAATAATTCCTGGCACCATCCAGACTGTATGCCGACATTCCCGACGAGCAAGGAGAGCCTCAAGACATTGAACTGCTACATCGCGCTTGTTCTGCGACGTACTCTGCACAAGGGATGATAGAGTGTTGATAAATGGATTCAATTGTTGCGCTTGAAGGTGAGTGGCAGGTGCACTGACAATCCGACGACACAGTTTAATAGGTCTTTCTTGCTGTGAAAAATTGGCAACAAACCTGAGGATCATCGTCAAAATTTGGGCTGCTTTTAGCTGCACAAATTCATCTTGAGTATCGAGAGTCCTGGTATTGGTCATGAGCTCGCGGGTAATGTTGGTGTAAGCTGTAACTTGCCGAAGCAAAGGAACGTATGGTAGATCCGGGTCACTTTCCGAGGTCCTAAGAAACAGAGGTATTCGTTCATCATGATCTGTCTCAGGTGCAGCTCGTAAGGAGCACATGGTTTTCGGGTATACGGAACAGACCTGCAAGCGCGTCTGCTATCAAGACCAGGATACACTGCATGGTATCGATCCTCTGAAGTTTCTTGAGGAGACGGAGATATAATAATGCGTAAGCTGGGCCATCCGACAAGAGAATTGATTCGATCTTTAGCCTGGGCTGCCTGTCGACTTTCTTAATGAGAGTTAGTTCCTCGGAGGTGACCAGATCGGCGCGTTGGTACCCCTAAAGGTACTCTCAAAGTGAGTGGGTGGTGCTGTATGTGAAAAGGAAGGAGTGTGGACCTCCCAAGGGACAGGTTTCGCTCTGATCTTTGAGGAATTCTCATCGAGATATGCATTGGACACGAGAGAAACTGACATGATGAGAGTAGTACAGTATTCCCACGCTTCCTCTCTCTACTCTGCATGATGTCGAGAAATTGTCCAACAGGTAGGCTCGAGCCATATGTCCACTCAGTTCATACTCACTCCTTCTGCAGTGGCTCTCCGTCGCTCATTGGCAACAGAGGCAGCATTACCGCGAATAAATAGACTGCAGCGCCCTCAACTAACTGCAGCAGTCGTCTTGAATCGTTCTCCCATATTAACTCGGACTCCCACTCTATTCGAACGCGCTTACTATGCTTACCAAACACGCATACGACGCGCACTGCACAACCCCTTCCCTCTAGACTTCTACTTCAAGCAGGGATCCTTGCTTGAAACCCAGTTCAATATGGAAGAGAAGAAGCGAGAGCGAAGAGCCTTCGGTCCAACCTTCGGCCTCGATGAATTTGTCAGCAAGGAGAAAGCGGCGGCTGAGAGAGCAGCAGCAGACCAACTTGCGCTTCAGGAAGGAGATCCCGACGAATTAATGCCAAGAATTCACGCGTCTGATGCCAACCGCGAATCTAGGAGTCTTGATCGGAAGGGGAAACGAAATATATATCTCCTACTTCGCACGACAGACAACGGTCGTGGTTCATGGCGATTTCCGGAGGGGGGCGTAGAGAAAGGAGAGCTTTTACACCAGGCCAGTGGCATCCGCCCTTTGTCTTGGACTTCATTCTGAAAAACGTCGTGCATATTCCAGGCAGCCCAGAGGGATTTGCATGTCGAATGCGGCTCAAATATGGATACCTGGGTTGTCAGTCGAAAACCCGTTGGTGTTTACAGGCCACCTCAGCCAACCAAGCCATCTGATGCACTTGAACCAGAGGTAAGACTCGAATCTCCGTCGTCTTCTCGAAATTCATTTGAAAAACGCCCGTCAAAGAAAATTACATTCTTCTTCAAGGCCCACATCATGGCTGGTCAAGCACAACTGAACACCCCATCAGTTCAGGACTTCGCCTGGTTGACGAAGCAGGAAATCCAGACGCGAGTAGAGCCAGAATATTGGGATGGAATTAGGGACATCTTATCTGAGTATTAATTCATTCTATCAAATAATGCTTTCATAACAGTTGCCATCTACTTTGGCGCTGAAATGGTTTTTCGATTAACGTTCTTTTGTGCCTCATCGAATCTCCGCACTACGACTTGACACTTCGCTGTCTTGCAAATATGAGTTGATGCTGACTTCACAGCATCAGCAAAAAATATAAGACCAGCAGCACGTTCGACTGCTTCCACTTCGGATATTTAATGAGCAACTTGATTTTTGCTGCAGACATCGTACAATCAACTTACCAGGCATTATGAAGCTCTCTAGTGGTGCTTCATCGGGTATGATAGCGTTTGGAAGAACGAAGGCACCCATGGAGAGTTCTAGGATGTCTGGTGTAGATGGTGAAGTCGATCTTGATGCCAGCACAACTTTCGCAAAATGGGTGGGCACAGAAACATTTGGGGGAGACCCGATTACTTCATGAGTCTACACAGCGGTCAGTCATGGAAAGAAAGGTTATATAGGAAAAAACCAACCACACGCCACCTGCCGTCTGACTCCAAGCGAGGTAGATACAAAGGCACTGTAAAAACATACACATCCTGGAAAGTCCCAGTTAGACGCCGACACCAATCTTCCAGGTATGCCCAATCTATACAACGATTAGCATAACTCAGATATGAGCCCGTGGGTGACATACAATGTCTATTGAAGCCATCGCCGACCTGCGGGGCAATGTTGGACAGCAGAAATGTTTCGTTCATAGCCTCCTAGCAGCATCACATGTTAGAAGAGCTTGGTCTTTTTAATTAGAAGTTTGAAGAAGAAAAACACCTGCGAAATTTTTGCGTCGGCTGCAGGTACCCTGTAGCCGTATCGATATCTCGTCCCAAAATATACGGATAATAGTCGGACAACTCACATGTGTCCACGATCGTAGCCGCTTCTGAAATAATCCTTCAATCGAGACCTGAACGGCATTGGTACCGACTCATCCTCAAGAAAGGTGGATTTGGTGCGATTCCCCGATTCACGGGGCACATCAGATGGCTCACGACTTGATGTAGTCCGAGTGAGGTGCTCAGCGGTCTGAAGTACGCATCATATAGAAGTTAACAACCTGTTCGAGCGTCTTTTCAGTAGAAGTGACTTACCCAGGCCGGGTGTCGGAGTCGCCTATCATAAGCAGCAACATATGCTTGACGTACCAGATGGTCCGTAATCGGACCTGGCAATAGACCGCTGAAATTAATAAAAAAAAGGATGCCTCGCGGATTTACTGCTAGTACTGACCTGGGTTTCCGTACTTAAGAGAAGGAGAAAACAAGGACGATGGAGCCATCCCAGAATCTACTAACGTCGATTTTCCCTCGCCGTCAAGTTCAACGATTTGCCCAGGAGACTCGAAGGTTGAAACGGTTGATAGTGGTCTACTAGGTACATGCTGGTGCCGCCTGGTGACGAAAGCAGCAACTCCTCCGCCTACCAAGGCGCCCGCGGCGAATATCGCAGCTCGTACTGCGGCAGATCCCGACATTCTGTGTTCACAGAATGGTCGGTGCTTGCGGCTTCAGCGCTTCAGCAACGAATGTCACGGTCAGTACAGAAACTTCTTTGCACTGCCACCAAGTAGTTTGTGTCACGTGACGATAAATTTGAAGCGCTTGAGCCATGACCATGATCAAATGATGGGCTGCCTTACATTAAATTTTATGTAAGACCTGCAGTTCTAAAGGGAAGGATAAATTCAAGATTAGATACAGGATTCAGTCAAAGGAAAGTGTGTGCAAAGCATAGATGGTGAGTATGATATAAAGGAGTGCGTGAACAGTAAACATTCTTCAAGGAAAGCGAAGCGCATTGGTTGGCACCGTACGGGGGCTGAGATAGCTATTCGGGGGGAAGGCAAAAGCGTGAGATGATTGTGGAGATCAGTGACCTCGACCATCATCACCATACAAAGCATCTGGATGAATTGACAAGCCACTTGTCAGGTCATCTGCAGATAATTCACTCATCAAGCCCACCTCTGGTTTGACCTTCGCTAGCTCCTACCCTACTATCTCTCCTGCCAAAACCCCCGATGCCTGGACCTCGGGGCTGTCTGACAACGCCGCCAGGGCTGTCATGACCGCTATTCAAAGGTGGACTCAATGTTGACGGAAGGCTGGGGACGGGCGGAACCGCGGTTCCACTGCCAAGAAAACCAGATCCATTAGAAAATAAAGAGCCGAAACCGGTGGAGACACGACGCGAAGGCGAGGCAATCGTAGCATAGCCTTCCCGAATATTGCCATTTGAAGCACGGGAGCTGAGGCGCGGAGCTTGTGAGTGCAAGGTTTTCATATCTGGCATGGATTTCTTGACTCGAAGTGAACTCGAGGGTCCTTGGTTGGGAGGCGTCAGATAGGCAGATGGGGCACGCGAAAGCGTGTGGGGAACCTGACGTTGGGTCGGTTGTTGCTGCTGTTGCTGTTGCTACGGGTATTCAGAACCAATGTCGACGAAGAGAACGAGACTTCGTACCCTTTGGGGATCGATACGTGTGACTACAGCGTACCTCTCGTCACCTTCTCCAACAGAATAGTGATATACCCCAAGTTTCTGCGCAATCAGATGAACAACCCTTCTTTGCTTGGCACTGAGGGACCTAGAAAATGCGAGCTCGTCGCGCATGCGATCATCCTTGAAAAGTAAAATCCTGGAGTAGATTTCCAAAGTGGATGGGTCGTTGAGGTCCAATTCATTTGATGAAACTTTTTCGGAAATGCTCGGAGTAGCAGGTGGAGCTACTTGGGTGGAGGCCGCAGGAGCCGAGTTTAGCGACAGGTTATACTGAGAACTAGGCATCGCCGATGCACTTGGTGGGGAGTACTGTTGTTGCTGATAAGGCGACCCTGAAGAAAAGGAGCGCTGGGGAGAAAATGCCGAGATGGCAGAACCATAGTCTTCATAAAGCGGTGTGGCTGGAGTCTGTTCCTTCTCAAGCTGCATAGAACGCATACGTCGGATAGCCTTTTCCCTTTCAATGCGCTCTTTTTCGCCCGCTTGTAGAACCTTTTTATACTCAACACGAAGCTTGCGTCCCTGAACATCAAAGCCGTTGAGAGCCGCAACGACGGCATCAGCATCAGTGGACTGGCGAAAGTTAGCGAAAGCTAAACCACGGAATGCGCCCTGTTGGTCAAGGTGATAGTTGAACGCATAAGGGGTGGGGATGGATAGAGATGCCTAAAGAAATGGATAAGTCGACAGCCAGATGATGACCAGAGTACAAGCACGCACAATTATATCGAGGAGGGTTTCTCGCTTGACGTTGAAAGGTATATTTTTTATGACAATGGCGGTGGGAATGATTTCATCGTCGATATTTTGGGAGGGAGTAGATGGCCCAATGGGAGAAGGATTGAGATGACCCATTGGAGGAGAGCCGCCAGCGGAAGAAAAGTCCGAGTTGTTGTGAGGGGACAGAGAGCGACTGTCGGATGAATTGCTGTCAAGCCATTGCTTAAAAGGGCAATTTTAGAGACGGATCGAGGAAGATGTAAGGAAAAACGGACAGTAGGGAGAGCACTACGGATAGGCTTCTTGATAGGAGACTGACTGATGCTGGTAAGAGGATTGTACTGAGATTGAGGGTGTATTCCCGGAGAAGTGGCAAAGTGATATTGGGGCCTGCTGCCGCTGTTGCCTTCGTAATCGTAAGTGTCATGCAGACGTTGCTGTGAAGGACGAGAAGAAAGCGACAGCGAGGAGATATCCGGGGGAGAGTTGGTCATTATGTCCTCCGACGAACAGATGTCCTCCAACGATGATGGGATTCGTGAAAGAGAAATGAGGAAAAAGCTGAAAGTAAGAACAACGCAAAGATTCGAAAGAACAAGCCAACGTCCAACAACAGCCTATGAATTCAACAACAACAAATCACACGAGGCACCCCGCAAATCAATCGATACTAGATTCAATCACATTGTGCTATCTGCTACAGACTATCAATCTTTCACAGGACGGTAATGCTTCATCAGCTGTGTTTTGAAAGCTGCAAGCCATTACTAAAGCTCCACTGTGCCTGTATCTATCTCAACTCACCTTCAGCATTACTCCAGAGACTTGCAGCATCTGGGTTCAAAGGCGATGCATTGTTCGGCTCTGATCATCAAGGGTCAAACAAGAACGTATGACGCCAAGAAGTATACGCACCTCCAAGTAACGACTGCAAGGACAAGAGGATAGTCTGCACACTATACACGGCTGACCATTTATCCTGAGCAAACATGAATCCGTTAAGCGCTCACAAACAATAAAATTAATGCAATAAATACTTGTAGAATATCCAGGCAAATCGCGCCTCCAGTGATGTCAACATTGGGGTGGTAACACGGTGTATCAAACTTGATATTGGGCGGGACGTATGGATAGTTAGGAGGAAATGCGATAGAAAGTCGGAAAGTCAGGCCAGCATAGATCTAGAGTGACAAGGGAGGAAAGTTGTTGACCGCAAGTTCTAGACGGTTGCTCACAGTTTCTGACGGGCCTTCGATTGTGCCAATCCACTCAAAGAGGTTCCCATCACTTTTCGGGAAGGCGGACTATCGGATATTTCAGAGAGACGTCGACAGAGTAAACCGGGAAGAACGGACTATGCCTGGCGATGAAGACATCTGGACGCAGTGAGTTAAGATTCAGGAATGGGGTGAAGGGACATACCATGAGAGTCATGAGTTCGTTACCAAGGCTTATTCCAATGAGTGGACAAAGTAAAATAGATGGAGAGTTGACAGTACCGTTTGGCGACGCTGCCCGCCACTTGGTGAGATGAACCTGGAACGGTGGATTTTGGAGCTGCTCGAGGAGGAGCAAGAGAAGTTGTAAGCTGTTCCATTTTTCGCCAAGTTGAGGGGAACAACAAAGAAAATCAAGGGAACCTCATGAGGAGGAACTGAAGCGCGTAGGCGAGGCCACGTGACCTGCCACTCCCATCAGGACATTCAGTGTGTCTGGTACATACATACATACTATGGATATAATCATACGATACATAGTATCAATACCGGAGATCTTGGGTATCTGACTGGGGTAGCACTGGAGAGGGCCAGGACGTGGCTTAAGTTGGGCTCAGGTGCTGTGCATTGACCGTGTGAAGCAGTCGTGAAGCACAGTTTGCTTACGACATCAAGCAACTAAAGCGCTCACTGGCACCCCCAGGAACGTCGACCAACATGGCTTCCACCTTCGCTCCCACCACCGCAGAGATCGCCCTTGTTTCCATCATATTCGCTCAAGCAGATCCTCAAAAACGCGGTATTCTCACTGGTGACGTTGCAGTCAAGGTATTTGGTGGTGCTAAGCTCGACCCGAGCATCCTAGGCGACATCTGGAGTATCGCTGACGAGGACAATAATGGATGGCTACCAAGAAAGGGTGTAGCCATAGCGGTGCGCCTCATAGGCTGGGCTCAGAAGGGAGAGAAGATCACAAAGGCGCTAGTTAATAAACGTAAGCGTTCACTGTCCAAGCCTGGTTCCTGCATCTCTCACCCACGCCGTCTTCTGATAGCTGGACCCCTTCCCACTATTGACGGAGTTACACCATTGGCACAACACAATACCGGTCTCTCTTTGCCCAAGTCTCCACCCCCAGGTCTTCCCCCTCTTACGGCCCAGGACAAAGCCAAATTCCAGGCCCTGTTTATCAAATCTGGACCCTCCAATGGTCTGCTCAGTGGTAGGTGATCCACTGCACATTATTCGAATTTGTCTTTATATCGTTTCCAGGGGAAAAGGCTCGAGATTCTTTTGTAAAATCGAATTTGAGCAATGATCAACTCCTTCAAATATGGTTCGCTCCTGTTTACGTAGATGGCCGATTCTCCGAGTCTAACTATCTGGCAATAGGAATCTCGCTGACACCCAAGATCGCGGTGCTTTGGATTCTACCGACTTTGCCATCGCCATGTACTTTATTCAAGGACTGATGTCCGGCCAACTCTCTTTTATCCCTTCATCTCTTTCCCCCGGACTGTATCAGCAAGCTGCAAGTAACAATCAAGCCAGTGTCAGGTCTCACATAACGGGCAACAGTGGATCTTTCAGCCCCCTCACTGGGGCTTTCCCTCATACTCGAAATAATATCCAACCGCAATACACTGGACAAAATCCAATTTTTCAGCCAGACAACACGGGTTTAACTACTGCACAACCCAGACCTCCCGTACGAAATGATGTCCTGACTCTCGGTTCATCGTCCGTGAAGCAAAATGGACATACATCTCACTGGGACGTCACGGCCTCCGAAAAGACCTCCGCGGATCGTTTCTTCGATGAACTCGATCCCCAACTACGTGGCTACATCGAGGGCGACGTGGCTGTTCCTTTCATGTTGAAATCGAATTTGCCAGGCGAAGTACTCGCTCAGGTCTGGTACGTTCTACTCAGCTTGTTTTTTATCTTTCCCGCCCATAATCATTTTATGTCAAAGGGACCTCGCTGATATCAACAATGATGGGCGCCTCACCAGGGATGGATTTGCTGTCGCGATACATCTGATCCAGAGGAAACTCGCAGGTGCCGATATTCCTGCTAACCTCCCACCATCCTTGATACCCCCTTCCATGCGTGCCAGTGAGGCGTCGCCCTTCTCGCAACCTACCTCAAATCATTTACCAGATCTTTTGGGGGATGACACACCACCGGTTTCCGCAGCACCGTCTCAACCCTCTCGTTCTATTCTGTTAAATCATACACCTACTTTGGATGCAAGTCGTGATCCTTTTCTTTCCTCGACGCAAAGGGGTACGTCTTTCATATCCCCTTTCAGTTCAGTATTTCAACCTTTATCCGCAGCATCCCATCGGGATTTACTTGGTGATGACGATGACACTACACGCACGCCTGCTCTGCATGATCAGTCCGCAGAGATTGGCAATGTTCAGAATCAGCTCAATTCAACCAATCGCTCACTGGAGAACACGAAGAATGAACGAGCATCGATGGAGCAAACGCTTGCAAATCAGGCATCCCAACTTTCTGCTTTGCAGACTCAGCTCTCCTCAGCTAAGGCTGCATATGAGACAGAGACAAAACTATTGTCGACTTTCCGCGAAAGGCGCTCGGCACAAATGGCAGAAATGCAGAAATCCCAGGAGGAACTAATTCGAGCTGAGAGCGACTTGAGCGCATTGCGGGTCGAGAAGTCGGAGATTGAGGGCGCCTTCTTACGAGACAAGGAGGAGGCCAGGGACTTGCATCGCAAGATGGCCGAAGTTGGCCAACAAGTTGAATCTTTGAAAGCAGATATTGAGAAGACGAAAAAGGATGCAAAGCAGCAAAAGGGACTCCTCGCCATCGCTAAAAAGCAGTTAAGCTCGAGAGAGACGGAAAAGGCCAAAGTCGAACAGGAGTTAGAAGAGGCTCACACGGAAGTCGCTTCTGTCACAAAGGAGCGGGAGGAGATTGAATCTGACCTTGTGAAACTGTCAACACCCTTGCCCGACCAGCGTGATTTGTCGTCGGACTCTCTCACTTTTGCTGCCAACCATGCACTTCCAATCTCGCCTGATCCTTCCAGTCCCGCCGGATCCGTTGCGGGCAAAAGCAACAATCCTTTTGAGAGACTAGTTCTACCTCTTGGGACTTCTTTGCCTCGTTCCCAATCTCCTTTCCTGCCATTCGGTGATGCATCACAGCCAACACCATTTGTAGGCGGGGATGTGGCTCGCACAGAAACCACCAAGTCAACTAACGATCCATCCGGTTTCTCCCAAGGCCTAGAATCTTCCTCTCAGTTCACGGAAGTGAATGGTACTGTGACAGAATTCCGGAGATCAACGCCCAAGTTTGATGCATCTCTGGACTCAGTCCTCTCGCCGGCTTCGACCGAAGGAAGCGAACGATATGTCACCCCTCCCACCACCGCAAACAACCAACGCGCACAAACTCCTGTTGCGCACAGTTCAGCTTCCCCAGCACCTGAATTTCCCGTGGCGGAAGACGTGGCTCTACATTTCCCTGATATTCGAGCGAACAACGCCAGTCCAGGCCAGTTCCCTGCAGGACATGAAGAGCATCACCGTGAAACTGATCTGGCAGCTCAACTCAAGGAGATCGAGGCGGAAGAATCGGACAGCGAAAGTGACAGTGAGGATGAAGTTCCTTTAGCAGAACTTGCAAAGGCGAAAAGTGAAGCCCACGCTCCACCGGTTCCCCCCACAGCAGTACAGGGTATTACAGCCCAACCAAAAGTGTCATTTGACGACATTTTTGGCGTAACCCCTCCCCCAGCTGCTGCAACCAACCATCACCCTCCCATTGAGGCTGAGAACAAGAGCGCAGTTGTCTCGCCAATACATAATAAACTTTCAACAGACACCGTATCTGATATCCATATAGTATCGCAGTCTGAAGCTCCGACTGTTTCTGGTGTCAGCGCATTTGATGAGGCTATGGGCTTGATATCCAACCCTGCACCACCTTCCAAACAGCAGTTTAGTTTTGATTCGGCGTTCGATGACAACTTCGACTTTGCGAGTGCCTCTCCACTCCCACAGGCTACTACTACAGTCACAGGAGGAATCAAAGATGATAGCAGCCCTACGATACCGACCAAGGATAGTGCTTCTGCCGTTCCCCCTCATAGGCCCGCTTTGGCAGGTCCCATCCCAAATGATCTACCTACCAAAGCCGAACCCCCTAAGCCGACATTCGACGAGGCCTTCTTGAACTTTGATTCGGGTCCTGCACTTGACTTGAATAGTGCCTTCTCCCCCACACGACAGGTATTCATCCCAGATCCAACTCCGCCGCAGCCAACTTTCCTGGCATCATCTCCGCCTGTTTCTCCCAAATTCATTTCATCGCCTCCGACCACAGCCGCTTCACCAACAAGGACAAAATCTCCTCCGCCCCGTGTGTCTTCCCCGAAACCTCGACCTTCCACCTCTTCATCGAAAGAGACCTCTGATAAACTGAAGGAACCGCCCACTCGCCATTCAAAGCTCAGCGTACGTAACTAAACCAGTTATCCAGTTACTGGTTACTGAATCAGAAGTAGATTCGATTACCGTTTGGTAAGAAGAAGAAGCAACAGCCCCAAGAATTTATCGCAGCGCCTTCCACTCAGCTCCTTGCACCTCAAGAGGAGCCCTACAGAACTATCACTCCAGCAAGTGGTGATGATGTAGAAGCTGTCAAACAGCTTACCGGAATGGGCTTTAGTCGCTCGCAAGCAGTTAATGCGTTGGAAACCCACGGCTATGACCTGCAAAAAGCCCTCAACAGTTTACTTTCGAGTACCACTTAACCTTGCGAATAATTTGACATTTTACTGATGGTCCGAGTCTTACATAGTATCATGTCCATGTTCAGTTATGAAGTGTTCAATGATTTACTTTCATAATACTATATAATTTTTATAATTTTTTTCTTCTAAAAGAACTCGAGATTGCACAAGCCAAAATAATTAAGATGGAGCAGTAAGCTTCAAGAAAAGGGTGGAAGTGGTATGTTTAATGGCCGAGAAACATGTAGTAACCATTCGTGCCATTCCTGTTTCTTTCTTCGTCTCTGAGCGACCTCCTCAAGTTGGATGTGGGTGGGTGAGTGAGCTCGAAGAACAAAGATGTAGGCGGACATGTCAAGACGATGATGGAGCTCGATGACATTACATC
>QFEU01005349.1:412-11753 GCA_003316345.1 Tricholoma terreum | reverse complement strand
TTCTATAGCGCGTGGATGAGGTACATGTAAAAACGTGTCTACAAATAGACGTTGCCGGTTATATACCGGCAACTTCCGTAATCAACAAGTACATACTGCCCCTATCGGGCAGCACCCCTACACCTCCGTATCTTCATTCCTTCCGGTGGTCGTAGCCTATGAGATAGGTGATCCCGACACAGTCGTATGAGCCGACCATGCATCTGGTCACGGTGGTGTTCGGTCGTTGCCTGTACACCAGGTGTGTACATCCTGGCTCGTCCTGGGGCAGGCATTGAGTATCCGCAATGTGTATTGTGTTTGGGTCTTCGAGGAGGTTCTTCTCCTCCCTCGTTTCCACCATCAGGTGGTCCTCCATCGCCTCCACCTCCACCTCCACCTCGTGGCATCCCGTTCCGTCCGGTGGAGTATGTAGTTCTTGGATTTCTACGAGGGTCATTGTCACCCTCATCATCTTCATCATCGTTTCCACCATCAGACGGTTCTTGGCCCGTCACTTGTCAGTATGTTCGTTCCATGACGTCCACTGGTTGGTGTCCTTCGAAGGCTATCCCCTGGTCGTTGTACGCTGATGCTCCACTTCGGGCTAGGTCCTCGTTCCTAATCCGTTGGTACATGATCCTATCCGTGCGGTTATCCGCTAGGGGTACACAGCCTGTAGGTGGCATCCGTATCCTTGTGTTCTCCGTTTGTCTCCTAGTCGGTTTTTGACTAGTTGTGGTTGTTTCGTTTATTCGATCGTCCACTTCCTCTGGGGCTATCCTGCTGCCATGTCATATGGCTGCAGCCCTTCGTTGATGGTAGGCCTCGTCCGTCTCGTTAGTCTGCCTAGGTGCATTGATGTGTACTAGCGCATCCTCCACCGCTGGGTCAATTATTGTCACATTACCCAGCACATGTTGCGGGGGAGGTATTCCACCCTCCCATGGTTCTTCCTTCAGTGGTGACAATGGTGCCTGTGTCGTTATCGGTGAGGATTCCATGTAATCCTCTATGTTAGTGGCGCTTGGCATTGTCGCTCTTGAATCCGAGGTCTTCGACGCCACCTTCTTTGCGAGTAATGCCCCAAACACGCGCACATACATCTGCCTGTATTCAGTAGGTCCTGCGGGAGTATTCCTCGGCATTATGCCGAGGATGTTTGTGGCTTGTGCCCCTACTATCCATCGCATCTTCTCCTTCAGCGTCACATTAGTCAATGGTGACTTATCCCATAATTCATCTATTGCCGACTCCGCTTCATCGACGAGTTCTACTTCCATGTCACTATCGACATGGTCTGTTCCGTATTCAGCCACCTGTCCTTGTTGGTTGCTAGTGCTCACTATGGGGGGCTGGGCCCTCCTCTCGTGTTGTTGCATGGAATCGGTTTCGCGCCTGGGTGTTACTGTTAGGTGGGTCTGCGATGCTCGACGTCTCCCTTTGCGCGTACGCCAGTACGGCGTACTCTCCATCGGCGTCGTTGGTATTCGACTTGGTCCGGTTTGGCTGTCCGTCACGCGTATCGTTGTTCAGAAAAGGTCCACTACGGGACCTTCTCGCCGCTGAGTCTGTGGGAGCGTCGTATGCGCTCCTTCGGTCGTTTCTTGACGTATGACGGCTGTCGCCATCCGGTTTGGTTGGGTTTGAGGTTGCTTCGGGCTCGATTTGGTTATTTCTTTGTTAAGGTGGAAATAATCAATTTCTTGATGATACCTGTTGATATTAGTAGCTTCCAGTAGTCAGGAAGCTCAAAAAAATGTAATGGTTAGTTACGGTATGGTTAACTTATACTCACAAGGCACCCAACAGAGCTTGACTGATCTATAGTCCGCTATGTCGGTTACACATAGTAAATATAAAGTTGTCTTTCTAACATAGGTAAACATGTCCAATAAGGCATTGTCCAAAGGGCAATGCCAAACACATATAAACCCCCGTTACAGAATGGCCATTTCCCTTGCTCCAATATCCATGCATGATTACAGACCTTCAAGGGAATATCCTTGTTTGGTGCCTCCCAGGTCTCATTCACCATTCAAAGTGTTGACAATTGCAATGATTCGAAAGCCGGTCTTCTCTTCCAATATTACTTGTTGTTAAGTACTGATGGTTGCTGAGCTCACTTCGATCAATTCTTGCCATGTGGCCACTGCATCACAAAGCCATTGAGGATGGACAAAACATCGCCAGCTGCAACACTTGCTATGGCAGCTGGGTGATATTGCACTTTCGCCTTACCTCTGTCCGACCGGCCACAAGAGTACTGATGGACACCGGCTGGTCATTTGATGGTTCATTCACCACCGAAAGCCAAAATTACCTGTTCCGCACATTCTCTAATGGCCCTTTCTAAATCTGCGCTCCATCTTGTCATCTCAATGGCATGGCCAGTACTAAGTTCCTCCCACCATTCATTTTGGTAGTGATTGTCAACTCAATACCGATATGCAGTCCACCTTTCGGGAAAGTATCCACAGTTGTCCAGATTGGTTAGATCAAGTCCACTAGTTGGTTGATGGATATCAATCTAAGCTGCCAGTTGTTTGGCATAGTAGGAGATACAAGCCCAAGCAGCTGCAGTTACTTTGGTCCTGAGGTACAAAGACTAAATATTTGACTGTCAGACAAACATTGGCCGAGGACATGACTCATGAATTGCTATGTTAGTACCTAGGGTGACCTATCAGTCTGCAGCTGTAGGATACAGCCTGGTGGAGGACATGACGTGAGTGACTATGAATTGGAATTGACTGAGGTGCCAGGAAATACGCATTGGCCAACCAACCCCCTGTAAAGAGTTCAGCAAACAATGTTTTAATTAGCCTCTACGATACTAATGGTTACTGGTACAATCTGAGCATAATTAACTCATCTCCTCTGCATTGATTGCGATAAATTCAAGGGAATGCCATACATCCACCAGCTGTCTCTCAACAGCCTGTAGCCTGGCCAACTGCAGATGTGAATCTCGCCATATCTCCAACCGTGCGGCCATAAGATCCTCCAGAGCCTCTGTAACTGTTGGCGGAGTAGTTAGCCAAGACCCATAATATTCAGCTGAGGCCCACAGGTTATGGTAGGTGTCTGGCTAAATAGACAATGGCCAAGAATTAAATTCATGCCAATATGAGATTGGGTGACATACGTATTGGCTGGCCCATGAGGAAGGATCAGGCTCTGGAATAGCAGGAGTAGGAGCCATTGTTGAAGCCGGTGAGCAAGGCGTAGAACTGGGGTATACGATGCTCCCATCCTCTGGCAACAATAGCTGAACACGCCACCTGACAGTCTGCATATCGGTTAGTAGGCATGGATTGAGGAAATTCGGGTGGCATGCCTCCTGTGAAGAGGGCTGCTCAAGAGTTGGGCAGTCAGCTGTGGATGGCCGGTTGGGCGACCTGTGATGGTGGGCGTTTTGATGATGCCCATAACCATCATCGGATAAGCGGGTCAAAGAAGATGAAGCAGCAGGAGCTGGCTGCATGATGGCAGGTGGGATGTAACTGTGTCCATCTCGGAAGATACGGGCACGAACTGGCCATGAGCCTCAGCCTGTTGTATCCACATTCAGCATACTTAGCAGGGCAGCGGTAGAGGGGGTGGACGGGGCTTGGGCATGTTTTTGAGAAATCTTCTTCTGTGGCCGGGAATTTTCAGGTGAGTTGTTTAATGTTCTTTTTGGCTGCCGCATATCAAAATCAATGAAAAGCTATTCAACCTAACCTGGGCTAATAATGCGATTGTTATTTTTGTATATGAATAAATACATTGGCATACCGTTTAACTAAATAGATGCTGAAAGTCATGATAAGCAGTGGCTAATCACAACAATATCAAGGGAAATCACATGATAGAAGTTCAACTTCGAAATATTGATCAGCAATTTGCACCTCCCCCAAATCCACAACCACCTTTGCCATGTGACCGGACGACTTTGCGAAACGTTTTCGAGCCTGGCTGGCCACTGCCCAAAATTTGCAGTTAGCCGACCTGATTCAAGACAGCAACTCAATGGTTACCAAAGTGGTGAGTTGTCTTTGGCATCTCTATGTCTAAGCAGAAACTTACAATGCAATAGATTATGATCTATGAGAGCTGGGATCCCAAGGACCCTCCGCTTCCACCTGTAATCAAGCTGCTCTATACCATCATGTGTCAAATTCCTCCCCCTCCTCAAGTGCTACTGGTTGCACCGTACTTTCAGCAGGTGATCGCAGCTGTCGATGAGGGTCGTCCAATCCCTCCAATCCCCAGCGACGCATATCCAACACTCCAGCCGTTGGTCGACACCCCGCCTATCGCCTCGATCACTGCTGCTGGAAAGCAAAAGGTGCCCCCTGCACGACAAGAAGTCAAGCATGGGAAGAAACAGCGGACGGATAAAACAGGCGATATCTCTGCGAGCGATAATAGTGAGCGCTCGGGTGGGCACAACAAAGAGGATGAAGATGAGGATGAGGATGAGGATGAGGATGAGGATGAATTGATGAGTGAGGTGGCCGATGGGGAGGTCAATGCATCTGGGGCTGATAGGTTGAAGTCAGTTGATGATGCAGATGAGGGAGGGAAAATGGAGATTGACGATGAGAACAACTGCATATACCCCTATCCCACCCCCAGCTCTCAACCTCACCAACCTGCCCCCAGATCCTGTGGCTGTTCCGTCATAGTGATCACCCAGAAGCCTCCCAAGGCGAACAGTAGGTCCAAATCCAAGCCCCAGAAGAGCAAATGACCAGTCATGGATGATAACGAGAACGACCAACATACTTCACTGCCCATCACAACAAAGGGCCTTTCCCCTGCCCAAATCGAAGCATTGTGGAGGGCTCAGACAGGCTCAGTGTGGAGTCCAAACTCTCCAAGACTGAGCCCAGGTAAACTACAAAAACCATCAAGTCCACTGATCATGTGATGTTTTTATTTGTTGATGGTCCGTGCACACTTCCATGTACTTATAAGATGGATGTTGTTCTCTGGTCCTTCAAAAATAACAAAAAATGAGCGAAAAAAAAACTGATATTTCCCAGTTCTAACCACCAGATCTTTTATAGCATCGAAGGCGGCTTGGTGAGTAGGTAACCAAGCAGGGAACTCCTTTTCGCATTCTTTCGTCGTCAAAGGGGTCAGGGCAGCGAAAGAATGCGAAAAGGAGTTCCCTGCTTGGTTACCTACTCACCAAGCCACCTTCGATGCTATAAAAGATCTGGTGGTTAGCCGAGAATGCCTGGAACTCCTTTTCGCATTCTTTCATCGTCAAAGGGGTCAGGGCAGCGGTACTGTGACAGGTTGTATGTCTGGACGTTGAGGCAGGAATGCAGAGCACATCCTCGCTGCCTCTGTTTTTTATCCAAATGAAGTTGTCCCGGATTTTGAATCTGGGATGATCATGTGGCTATTTGAGGACTTTCTGGAAAAGTTAATCGTTGACGTATCCTTCCCGGATATTGTCATTCAAACTATCTTGCTCTGACATGTGGATGTGGAGGTCAGGCCCTTTAGCCTGCGACTGGAAGATTGTGGGGTCCTCTCCAGGATCATTTTGACTGTTCGACTCTGTGCTATCCTCTTGGGAAGCTGCAGCCATTTTGGCTGCTGTTGTTTCTCTTTCCTCAATTCGTTCTTGAAGAGCTCTCAACTGCTCCCCTACTCGTTTCTGCTGTGCAGCAGCTGAACAAGTCTCGACTGTCCAATTCCTGATTTCCAGGAGCCGATCCCACGGAAGGTCCTTGTGGTTGGGATCTAATCTTACGTCTGCGAAGACGTAGTGCTGGACTAATGGGGCATCTTTCCAAGAGTCGAATTGATAGTAGCGGGACAGAGCGTCCGCTACCTTGTTCAGTTTCCCTTTGATATATCTAATGTCAAAGTCAAAACACAATAAATATTCCATCCATCGTGTTTGTCTCGCTGACAACCTGCGTTGGGTTTGGAAAAACTCCAGCGCCTGGTGATCGGTAACGACGTGAATGTGTCTACCAATCAGCTTGTCTTCCCATTTGAGGAGAGCCTCCAGTATGGCGATAGTCTCATGCTCAAAGGTACGGTAGTTCCTTTGAGCATCGGAAAACTTCTTGGACAGGAAACCCACTGGTCGGCAATTTTGCCACTCAGGGCCCTGTCCGTACATTGCTCCAATCCCGAAGACTGAAGCGTCACATATAACCCAGATCGGCTCAGCTGATTTTGGGTCGATTGGCTTCAGCACAGGTGTGGTGCAGCAAATGGTCTTGATCATCTGGAAACAGTGATCGTGCAACGGACGCCATTGAAAGGCCTGTCCGTTTCTAGTCATTGCGGAAAGAGGACAAGTGTATGCGCTGATATCTGGCAAAAAATGTACCAGGTACTGAACTAGTCCCAGAAACCTCTGGACCTCTAAATAATTACAAGGTGTTTTCCACTCTCGTATGCAGGCCATCTTGTCGCTGTCAGCATGAAGCCTGTGCTCGTCTATCATATGTCCGAGACATTCCACTTTCTCGGCGTACAATTCGCACTTATCGGCGCGAAGGTAGAGCGAGTGTTCACGTAGCTTGTTGAGCACGAGCTCCAGATGTTTCTGGTGCTCCTCTAAGCTCTCACTGAACACGAAGATGTCGTCCAAGTACATGTGGATGAATATTCCAATGTAATCTTGGAAAATCATATTCATCAATCTTTGAAAGGTTGATGGTGCATTACAGTCGCCTTGTTGCATAACAAGGCTCTCGTAAACTCCCTGAACTGTGGAAAACGCGGTTTTCCAGACGTCCTCAGGCTCCACTTGGACTTGCTCGTACGCGTCCGAGAGGTCAATCTTCGAGTGATGTTTAGCTCGAGCTACATCAAGGCGGATGAGGTCTTGATCCGGAAACGGTGTTACGTCTTTCACTGTGTTTGCATTTCGTTTCTGTGCGTTCACCACAGTGCGAATATTGCCGTTCTTCTTGGGAACAACAAGCATCGGAGCAGCTTGTTCCGCACGGGCAGGGCGCCACCACCCTGCCTTGCAGTACTTGCTTATTTTCTCGGCGAGGGGTTTCCTCATCGAGTCGGGGCACTTTGGAAGATAATAATTGCATTTCTTCTTTTCGTCCACCAATGGTATGTGGTGATTTATCTCCCTCAATGGAGGGAGAGTTTCTGGTACTCCGCTCAGGATGTCTTGGCAGGAAGCCTTCCACTCCTCTTTGAGGCGTGGAATGTCGCTCCTCGTCAAGGGCCCTTTCACTTTTGCTTTCCCAGCTAAATCTTCGCACATAGCGAAGAGAACGTCGTTTAGATCGTCCACTTGATCTGGCAGCCGAACGGCTGGTATCAATGGGTCCGATCCATTTGCTTCAAATCTAGGCCCCTTGGGATACCTATCCCGAGTAAACTCTCGGATGATCTCTTCAGGATCGTTCCTTTCATTATCGCTAGTGGGCGCAAAGTCCACTGTCTCCTCAGGTCCCAATAGAATGGGATCTGAGGGTCCTAATCCACTCTGACGAGGTTCTTCTTCCTCGTCCACATCTTCCACCTCCGCTTCTCGTCGTTGCACAGAAGGAGGCTGGACCTTCGTCGAGCTAGGACCCAGTTTGTCTGGGTCCTTTTTCTTCTTGACAGCGGCCCCAGGGCCGCTGTCGAGTCACTCACCCTTTGGAGGGTGAGGTTGCATCACGTACCGACGCACTTGTCGCAACGTGCTCTCGCCCTCGACAATCGTCTCGAGGACCTTTCCTTTAATGCGAACCTCGTCGCGTTCGAAATCGAGCACTATACTGTGCTTTCTCATGAACACTGTCCCAATGATAACGTCGTATCTATCGATGTTTACTACATCGAAATAGTGGTTGCCCTTTATCTCTCCAATTTCGAAATCGGAGAAAAGTCCGAAGTTGATCTTCGAATGGCTGCCAACGGTGCCCAATTGCAAGGGCACTGGTTCTTCCAGTTCATGGACCTTCAAATTTGCTGAAGTGGCGAATTTGGGGGAGGTGGAATCAGACGTACAGCCTGAATCCAGAAGCACGTAGGCTTCTAATTCATGAAGCTTCATCTTTGCAATGAAGCATCGGTTGTCCTTCTCGGTACGAGGAGGACGCACTATCTTCTTTGAGGATTTCCTTAAAACTCGGGGTCCTCTGAACTTCGCAGTGGCGTTAAACAGGTTGTCCACCATGACACCCAGTCTCTCCCTGAGGGGCGAGACTTTGTTACAACTGGCTCATCCTCTGAATCCTCAGAGTCAGACACTGATTGTGCCGATGGGCAGCTATCGGAATGATATTCCGATTGGACTTCTCGGATAGCCCCAAAGCGCTCCAAGGCTGAGGGTTCATGGGTGGACGACCCATATTTAGACTCGTAGTTGTACAGTTCGCCATCCGAACTGTACTGTGATCCAACCGGATCCAGGTCAGAAACTGCGGAGGAATACTCAGAGTTGGAATCCTCCTCTGAGTCACTGTATGCGGCCACGAGTCTCTCTCCCGTGGTGGGTTTAGGACCAGGCTGACTGCCTGGTCCTTTCCTGTTCGAGCTGGGAATCTGTTCCTGCTCACGGTTGGACTGATGATCAGACTCGGTTACTGATTGCTCTCAAGCGGCGTACATCTTCGCCGCCAGTTTGGGTTGTCCATATTTTGGGCATTTCTTGTCGGAGGAGTAATGTGGTCCTCCACAACTGTAGCAAGTGGGTGCCTTGTGGTCATCAGACTTCAGGTCTGATTTTAGGTCCTTGCTTCTGGAGGACTTTTCTCCAGAGGCCTGCCGTCCATTGTCACGTCGTCCTTTACGGTGACGACTTTTGTCGTCATGGCTTCGAGGTCCTCTTTCAGGCACACTCACAGACTGGGGTTTGAAGTGTTCATGATAACTGGGTTTACCGTGTTTAGAATAACAATCTCGCGATCGTTCATGGGATCTCTCCTGCGAGTGATCTACATCTCTCGCCGGCTTGCTCGAAGAGCTCATGCTCTTCGATTTTGTCGACTCCATTATGCGCTTTTTTTCCTTAAAGCGCTTGGTCATCTTGCCAATTTCTTCCGCCTCATGGGCAAAATACAGTATATCATCCACGGAACTTGTTTCCGCGGTACAGCCTTTATCCAATATAAAGGCTATGATATTGTCTGGCAGCCCTGCTACCAGTTGCGTCCGGAACGTGAAAACATCTGGCACCTCAATCATTCTGGTAGCATATCGCTCCAGTTTGTAATAGTAACTCATAACGCCTTCTCAGGCGTTATATTTGACATGCCAGAACTTGTCGTTCGCGTCGTGGGTGGCGTTATCATGAACGAACCGGTTGTATAGGCCGGTGATGACTTCTTTGAAAGTCCAAGTGGAACGTTGATGGTACACGCCATCAACATTATCCTCAAACCAAACAATCGCGGTGTTCTCCAAGAACATCGCGGTAAACTCTATACGATCGGAGTTGTTCTCCGGTCCACAGATTTTGTTCACTTTCAGCCATCAGAGGAGACAGCTGAGCCAACGCTCAAATTCCTCTGAGTCCTGTAATCCGCCGTATTTTGGCAGATTGGGCACCCGAGGACCATTCTTGCCTCCCAAGGCAGGAGAGTCACTTAAAACAGAGACTTTCCTGTCAATCTGTTTGTGAAACTTCTTGTGCATGGCCTTCAAATATTTTGACGGCTGTCGAGAGCTACCTTCTCAATAATGTTCTGCATCACTGGTACGAGCTGCCACAATACGAGAACGACTTGGAATTACCAGACCGCTTTCGTCTAGGATGTTTACCTGGGTCGTCTTCCTCGTCTGATGACGGGGAATCACTATCTCCGCCTTCATCACTCGACGTACCTGACGTCGAGTGTCCGTCACTGCTGTCATCCCCTCCAGAGTCGCCACCTCCTGGACTGCCTTTTGATCCTGCATGACTTGGTGCAGGTCTCCGGGGGGGTCCAGAAGAACTTTTCTCGTGGCGGCTGTCATGAGATGGAGACTTGTATTTATCCCAAGGACGCCCGTCCTTGTCGAATCTAATTCCTTGGTCAGGGAGATTAGTATGATTTCCTTCGCCGATTTCGCCATCTCAAAATCGTTGCAATGCTATCCTATCGGTGGCATTGTAGTGTACTTTCTTTTTCGAAGGTACAGGAGTTGGAAGATCATCAGAATCTTGATGTGGGGTTCCGCGTCGAGGGCTTAGCACTTCAGTGAGGGGAGCGGGGTATGGAGCAGATACCAGTTGGTGTCTGCTCATGAATCCATCCGACAACTCTTTGAGTTGTCGTCTCAAGGATGCGGAATCGAAATTGGCCACATCTTGGCAATGGAGCTCACAGACCTCGTGTACGAACTGTAAGTATTCCTCCATCGCAGTATTTCTGCTATCTTCTCCTTCTCGAGGTCTCTCCTCGAGTCCTTTTTTCTCTTCTCGTCGCCAGGCCCTGGAACCCTCGGACATCAGCGTGGGTGGCGCCGATGCATTTTGCACCTCAGACCATTGAGCCGTAGTCAGTCGCACCTGATACAGCCAGTACTATATATCATATGTAGTCTATAGACCAAGTAAATGCATGCATCACAGCTGTCTTTATACCAATCTTCCTAATCCGGAAGGAATCACCAGTAAGCTGTTGGGGCTATGCCGGTGCATCTCACGGCTACTCTAGTGCGCCCCGCTCATCACCGCCACCCCGCCTATCACCGCCACCTACCACCGACCCCTGCGCTCATCGTCGTCCACCGACACTTCCCAAAATGGTAATTTCTCCAAATACCTTCCCATTCCTTTACTCGTCGTCATCGTCACTATCAACTGCTCCTCCCATGACCTCCCTCCTTCCAGTTCCACCATCATTGCCATTGCCGTCCGGATAGCCATCATCACCATCGTCATCGTCGTCATCGTCACCGTCATCGTCGTCGGGGTCATCGTCATCGTTGTGCTCATCACCTTCCATGCTCTCGTCCTTGCTGTCTTGAAGGGGAGTTTTCCAGAGCATACGGAAGGTGATGGAGAGGAGAGACTGGACATATGATTGCTCCATACAATAGGCTTGAAGGCCTTCAGAGAGTGACGCATCTGCCGTAGTTCTTGATTCGATACGCCGCAACCACCAGTCTGCCTTCCAACGTAAGAACTCCAGCACGCGGCGCATCTCCTCACGAAGGAGAAGGATCTCCTCCATTGCCCGTGTGGCACGCGGACGGCTCTTCGCCCATTCTGATCGCAATAGGTCATTGTTCTGGCCTTCTGCCAGTTCAATGGGCGTGGTGATCCAGATCCATGACAGTATGTGGCGGGTCTCTCCTGTCCCATCTTTTTGCTTACGAACCTCGGGAAAGAGGTCAATGCCCCCGTCTCCCGTTCCTCCCTGTCCTCCCAGTTCTCCCTCATCCCTTTGATCCTCGCCACCAA
>QFEU01005329.1:0-14386 GCA_003316345.1 Tricholoma terreum | reverse complement strand
GCAGTCGTGCCCATCATTGCCGTATGGTGCTGGATCGCCCTGGTATCCTGGTGCTCACCAACATTGTTGTAGGCTGCTAGCACCCACAATCCACCCCGTGAGCAGTGGCTCGCAGGGCTGGGGGTGGGTGCTGGGTCATTCCCTGTCGTCGGGCTTGCAGGGTCCCAGCTGCAGTGGGGGTTGGGGGGTGCCCGTCGTTGTTCATGGTGTTCGGTGTCGTTGTCTGGCCCTGCCGGTGCTGGAGCTCGTCGTCATCGTCGTATGACCGTGGTGCACCTGCCATCCACCCAACGAGCAGTTGCTCATCAGCATGGCGGTGGGGGTTGGGGGGTGCCCATCGTTGTTCGTGGTGTTCGGTGTCGTCGTCTGGCCCTGCCAGTGCTGGAGTTTGGCGTCATCATCATGTGACCCTGGTGCACCTGCCATCCACCCGACGAGCAGTTGCTCATCGGCATGGCGGTGGGTGCTCTGTCGTCTGTTGTTTGTCGCAGGCACGTGGGCTCAGGGCCCTTCCTCGTTGTGGTGGGGCCCTGGTGCTCGCTCCTTGTCGTCATCAGCTCCCGCTGTCACCCACCCAACCCAACCCGCAAGCAGGTGCTTGCAGCGGTGGGAATAGCGGGTCAGTGCTGTCATGTTAGGGAGGGAAAGGGGGGGGTTGAGCGCATCCATGTGACGTGGCACGCATACGGGGGCTTGCTGGGTGCTTACCTGGTGGTGATCCCCCTTCTAGGGTCTCTCTGTGTCCCTCTGCGCCCTTCTGGCCCATGTCGACAGCCTCACATCCCAATTGAACGGGGGGGAGGTGGTTTTGGTGGCCGTGGGTGTGCATTACGTGTTCTTCGTCGTTGCCAGTGGTCACCAGTAGAGTACAGCCTAAAAATCAATAGAATACAGTTAATTAATTGATAGAAACACAAAACAAAAACAAAAAAACTTATCTATGGCCCAAACGACAGTTGCCGTCGTTTGGGCCCGCGTTCCATCCAATCGGCTTGTTTGAAGGTGGTGGTGATGGCAGAGAGAGCGTGGGAGTAGCGGTGGCGGGTGTGTACGCAGTGGTGGTGGTGGTGGGGTGAAAGGGAGAGGGAGAGGGAGGGAGGCAGCGTTGTCGAAGGTGGTGGTTGATGTTGCTGTGACGCAATGTTTAACATTCATCATGTGATGTGTTGAGGGTGGGCTGCAATCACTTATGACTTGCAAAATGCATACAGATGAAATCCATCCCAGGCTGAAAAATACACCCTTTAATCCACACCTGTGAGGCAGGAAATATCCTTCCATAAATTGTTAAAAAACTTGATGAAGATTCATAAGTTAAATGGTTGAAAACCCATACCCTCATCTTGGATTAAAACCATCCCCTATATTTCATCCCTTTGTAAATGAAAATCCATAACCTCATCTTGGATTAAAATCATCTCCTATATTTCATCCCATTAGTAGTGCTGTGCTTGGCCCGGCCTCAGGCCGTGAGCCAGGCCAAGCCGGGCCCAAATAGGCCAGGCCAAGCCAAGCCAAAATGACGGCTCCTTGACGGCTTTGGCCTGGCCTGGAAGTCTGACAAGCCAAAGCCAGGCCGTCGGGCCGTGGCTTTTCAAGGGTTATATCTCGGTGAGTTTGAAGTACTAATCGTGGTTACCATGTGCCATGTCACAATATTTCACAGTGTCATATGGTCTCAATGGACGCATGACAGTGTTACGATTCATGATGCGAGTCGTTTCGATTGTCGCGTCGCGTTCACGGTAGTCATGTGACCAGCCAAGAAGACACGTTTTGGATGCGTTTTCATGTAACAACATCGTCGTCCATCGAGTACACTGTATACCAACCCACATTGGAGGTAAGTTAGATCCCTGGAAGCATTAAACTTGCTAGCTCACCTCTCAGGGATTTTTTTTATTCTTGCATACAAAGCCGTGGCCCAGGCCAAGCCAGGCCAGGGCCAAGCCCTAGTTGACGGCTTTGGCCTGGCCTGGGGTTTGACGAAGCCAAAGCCGCCTCAGGCCAAGCCAAAGCCGGGGCTTTCAGGCCAAGCCGGGCCGGAACAGCACTACCCATTAGGTTAAGAAAATTTTGTAAGGTAATACATATGAACTCCATCCCTTGGATGGCTGAAATATATGGGATGAAAATTCATCCCAAATTCATCCACCCTTAATTCAGCCATTTATGCTCAGAAATTCACATTTTAGCATTTAAATGGCTGAAATCCATACCATACTGGGCTCACAGTGTGAACACCAGACCGTCCTTGTGCTCACCCACCCCACTCTGACATCCTGCCATGTCTCTCCATGGCTTCTCATTCTCTTCTTCAACATATCTTCCATTCACACCTTAACCCCCCCTAGGCTACTTCCACATGCGAACTACGTGCATGGTACAAGAGAGTATATTATCAGAAGATACACATAATTGTGCATTGATAAAGTCATTTGTATACAGGCAATGGCGTACTCAGAAATTGCATAAAACCATAGACAAAAATGTAGGCAACGTAGACAAACCCCCCAAGCCGACGGAAGCATAACCCACCCCGCTTGACGATTGGCGATTTATGCATGTGCCTTGTGCGAGGCCTTGATCGCAGCTGCCTTTGCCTTCTTTTCGGTGATGCGTTTGAAGATAAGAGCACTAAAGTAAAAAGTAAGGAGATGGATGAGGAAGGGAGGGCAGGGGTATGCACTCGTGGTCTGACTTTTGGTCTTTCTGGTATTCTAGCTTTCTGCGCTTGATGGAGAAGAGGTGGCATCTGCGCTGGAGATGCATGGGTGACGAGGTATCAGACTTTAGGTCTATACGAAATCCAGAGGGGTGGTACAAACGAAAAGGCACAGGCGGTGAATCAACCCCCACTTTCGTACACGGCTTCGCATCCACCTTCTTCGGACTCTTCCAAACTTCCTAACATCATCCTCTTTCCCACGATTTCTAATCTTCGTCGCCCTCTTCGGGCCCAGCCTCTTCTGGAGCACGTCAACCCAGGGATCTCCGCCCCTGCTTCACCATGGCCAGGCTGAGGAGTGAGAACGGAGATATCCGGATCGCCGGACCGACGATACGACCCTCATAATGGATTTGCACTTGCGCTGGCTGGAGCAGCGGGGGTGGTAGCAGGAGTGCCTGGCAGAGAGGAGGTGGATGAGCTGACACTGGTTACGCGGAAGATGTAGCCTTTCCATTCGTCGCCGAGTGGCCAGAGACTTCTTGGAGGATCTCTGACAACACAACTTATCCCGTTTCCTGCTGTGACAAAGCAACATCTAAAAAGCTCACGTCGCCACCCGTTAGTGACTTTCGCGCCAACCTAAGGAAATGACGAAGCCGTACATATTCTTCATCTTTGGCTTCTTGATCATCACACCGTCTTGAATGCCCAAAGTCTATGATCGTAACTCCTCATAAGTCATCGACAGGGATATTATCCTGACGGATATCTCCATGGAGTATGCCTGCCCCATGAATGGACTTCAATGTTAACAGAGCCGATGTGCTAAATTGAAGTGAACAACCCAGTTGAACGTTTCTTGGTCAAGTAAAACATACCATTCAGATTTTGAAAAATTGGGTCGCGGCTCTGTGTCGAGTGGAACACCTGCATAAAGCATGACAAGAGCACACGGCATCTTCCAAGTCATCGAAGGAACCCAGTACTGTCCCGATACCTTGAGAAACTCTGTTCGACCTCAAACGGCGATACACTTCATATACGCTGGTAAGAGCATCATGCTGATCAAAGTCAAAAGCGAGCTTTACGACAACGTCCAGTGGCGAAGTGCCATCTGGGTTTTCTGGCTAAGAATGCCGCTGTGAACCACGCCTGTTGCACCTCGCCCAATTTCCGATGTCAGGACAACAGTCAGACATTCCTCTGATCTGTAAGTGTGGGTCGCTCGCGGAGAGGCTGGAGGTGTTAACTTCGTGGGTGCCATAAGCGAAGGCGCAGAGCGAAGGAACGAGGCAGGGACCAGTGAATCGTACACGTCGTATTGGAGGTAGAGCAGGACCACATCACGGTCGATGGCCTCATGTATTGTTTTCTGGTATTCATCAGGTTCATTAGAAGATTGACATAGTTCAGGGCAACGTACCTCGATGGCTGCCAGTTCATCAACAACAGGATCTTCCTTTCCTGCAGAGCTACCACTCTTACCCGTCCTGCGTCCACCTCCACCTCTACCACCCCGACGCCCACGCCCGTCCTTATGACCACTTTCTGAACCCCGATTATGATCTTGGTCGGCTTTTGTCGCCACCAATCAAGTCGCTGCCATCGCTAGGTTTTGGGTGGATAGTGGATGATAGTTACTGCCAGCGGTCCATCGCGTTTCGGATGGCAGCGATATAGACGCCAACTTGGAGTTTCCCGTATCCAGGATTAGAGCAAGTAGGCGGTTCGATGACGTCTGAAACGTAAAGCGTCTGAGAGCCTCGATGACGGAGACACGCCAGTTCATAATTTCCAGAATGAAGGGCGACGACAGTTGCATCGACTCGTACAGCTTGTGCCCACGCCTACAGAAAGTTGACCGTCAGCATTTTTTTCGGCAGGCATTGTATTGCATCTCGCCTGCTGCACTAGACTTTGCGCGGACATGTCATGCCGATCTTTGTAGGCATCGTCCTCGTTGTCCTCGTCTTTGTCCTTGTTGTCGTCTTTGTCCTCGTCGTCGTCTTTGTCCTCATCGTCGCCTTTGTCCTCGTCGTCCCGTTTGCGTTTCTTGCCTTTTCCTTTGCAGTACTCTCATGTTCCGATGAACTCGATGGACCAGGGGGTGGTTGTGATGGAAGCGTCGAAGGACCTAACTTTGTAACTGGCTATGGTCGGGGTGCGGGAGGTGCTCCAAGGTGAGATGCGAAGGGTAGCATGCCGATTTCCCTGTCGCGGTTTTCTGGTTCCAGGGATGTATTTAATGAATTATCCTACAGTAAGATGAGCATCATTGTTTCGTGTGATTCAGGGAGAATGAACACACAGGGAAAGTCCACGGGGGCGCCTGTGCGTCGGGTCCAATGACCACTTGCTTAACATTGCTCCCGGCTTTCTCGTGTTTAGGATTGGTGCGAGCATCGTAGTACTTCCAATAAAACTTGCCCAAATTTGGAACCCCGATCATGACTTCAACAGAACCTGCAGATAAACTCTTTATCTCGTAAGCCAAAGGTGTCTTAGACTTCCTCATCTCCTCAAAGATGTGTCGTTTTGCGTTCTCCATGCTTTCCACAATACGGGCCCGTGGTCCTTCAATCTCCCCGTCAGATGAAGCGATGAAGCGAAGCAGCACATCCATAACTGCACAACCCGAGGAAGAAACTGACTTTCCAAACCAAGAGACTATCCCATTCGTAGAATGAAGCCGCCGGGTGCAGAGCGAGCGTCAAAGCCAAGTCCGAGCAGTATTTTGCAGTGTATTTGTCATAAAAGTTGGCAACTCCTTTCTCGTCTGTCAGCTCCTTTTCTATACGCCGTAAATCAAATCTTCATTGTTCGGCTGTGATGAAGCCTTTCAGAGGTGGAAGGGTCGCTGAAGCGGCGTTAAGTGCTTTATCGACATTGCTTGCGAGATCCTGGACAAGGGATGGAAGACGTTCGACCATTTTAAGAACCAAGTCGGTCGAAAAATGCTTATCGTAACATGAAGGTAGACGGGTTGTGATTGAATGCTTTTTTAGGGGCAAGAATGAGACGGGGAGGATTCCAAGAGAATAAAGCCTCGATTTCGTCGAGGACGTCAGGCGGGGGCCAGTGGCAGTGTTGGGTATCATCGTGGTCAAATCCAATCACGGACTTCTTATCATGTGACACTCATCCATTTCCGAAAATCAGTCGTAGAGGACTCGTCTGCTCTGACCATTTGCACGTCATGTGTGGCCACATGCATATGAGCCATCTAGATCGGCGATTTACCCGCAAACCACTTCCGGAGGCCTGAAATCCAATTCAACATTCAAGCCACTGTCGCGTTACAACACTGTTATAACCTTTCGCTTTTGTTGCTTGCTACAACAGCCATCACCGTGCTCGGAAAAGACAGCCGAATGAACAGTGAGTGACCGAAGTCTTCCAGAACATGCCAAGTACTAATAATGTTTTACTATGAAGAGGGGCGGATGCTCCATTTCATTCTTCCCTCATGTGTTTTTCGCTCTGAAGGGACACCCAGCGAGACGGGATGGACCAACACCATCATCTATCCGCCCACACATCCAACAGTACCTCCTACCACCGCTCATCCATTTCAACACGTTGATAATGGTGTTGTTGGCCACAAGTATACAACCTCAGCTCAATGTGTTGGCTTCGAGATCGTCGATAGGCCTGCGTAAGATTGAATCACTACACCCGACTTCCCAGCCTTGCCCAGGACACTTACAATCGCCAGGTTTTACCTCAAATCCTCGCAGCCCAATACGACCGCTGAGTCTTGCGACACAGCGCCTCCTCAACGTTTAACCCATGAACGAGACAAGATATCCTCCCCCACGTCAGTACAAAATCACCAAAACTACAACGACCTTGACAAAAACTACGGATGGCATGCCAATTGAATGTTATCATCCTCCCCACGCCCATTCTTCAACGCTTTCCGACGATATCATGCGCGAGGCCCTCAACTCCCGAGCACTTGCTTTAACCCCAGAAACCATCCGACTCTAAGGGGACGCTGCGGAACACTTGCGACCAACTCAACCTCTGACTGCCGGCCCGTCTCTCAGCAGTCCATATGCGGGTGACTTTTTTGTTGGTTTTCGAGAAAATCTTGACCCCCCCAAATCAGGCTGTGTCGGCGGCTGACGAGAGGTCTAATAATGCACGGGGTGAATGAGACAACTGGGAAAGGGAATAAATTGGAACTACCACGATGTAGTTGGGAGTTTGCAGCGACGTGGGAATCCGAGGTATGTCGCGTTTCCCCCTCCTCGACCGCCGCTGAACCTGTACTGCTATCTTCGTTGTAGGCTGCTTTGCGACTGCCGTTTAGAACCGCAGCCATCTCCACTCCCATTTCCCATCGTCTACAACGACGACAAACGTCACAGTAACGAACTGCTAACCACCAAACTACCATCGCAAGTCCTTCTGGAGGTTCCATCACTCCGCTAGATTGATCAATGTCAACCTCGTTTTAACGCCTTAAGTGAGACACAATCAATCTCTTCCGATGACCAAGATGAACGATTATGGCAATGGCGTAATCCCTACAAAACTTCTCGAATTGGTTCAACAGCTGCTGACACCTCCCCAGGCATACAGTGATATCTCGAAGATTTTACTTATCCTATGACATTTGAACAGACCCAGGCTAGCGTAATTATACGGTTTCACGCGGAAAAAAACTGATCTTTCGGACTTGTTGGAGACCTTCGTCAATGCGATAGATGTTCAAATTCGGCCAAAACCAGTGGGGCCTGCGGCCAAATTGATTAAAATAGCCAAGATTGAATAAATTTTTGTACACGACTCGAGTACACTGTCAAAATCATACACCATGTAGTAACACAAACAAGAAAACACCGGTATATACCGCTTTCCATTCCTCCGTTATCAAACGAATATCCAAAAACCTATATCACATACACATGGTCACATAGCACATGGCGCTCACGCACTCGCCACCTTCGTCTTGATACTATCCACAACACCAGGCTCTGCTAAAGTGCTCAGATCGCCAAGCTGATCGCCTTCGCCAGCTACGATCTTACGCATAATGCGACGCATGATCTATGATAATAATATCGAAGTCAGCGTCGCGAAAAGGGGAAAAAAAGAATACTGACCTTCCCAGAACGCGTCTTTGGCAAATCAGATACGATATAGATCTTTTTAGGAGCCGCGAATGGGCCAATGACTTTCCTAACTTGAAGAATGAGCTCTTTATTGAGCTCCGTCTCGTTGTTCGGGTCGTAAGCGAATTCGCTGCATGAATGGGAAAAGGTCATGGGGAGTGAGATGACGACTGGTCAGGAGCAAACTTACGGTTTGAGGGTGACAAATGCATGTACAGCTTGTCCAGTGAGTTCATCTGCCGTTCCGATGACTAGTACACAAAGACACAAGGTAAATGAATTGAACTATCATAAAATCAGGGCAGTTAAAGGCTCACCAGCAGTTTCAGCAACACCTTTATGCATGATCAGCGCAGACTCAATTTCAGCGGTGGAGAGACGGTGCCCCGAGACATTTATCACATCTACCGATACCAACCGACATTCAAAACCTCGCGGGCAGGAGGATGGTCAGCTACGTACCGTCGACACGGCCTTTAATCCAGATATACCCGTGTTCGTCGCGTGCAGCGCCATCGCCGGTGTAAAACATTCCAGGGTAGGGCTGCATGTGCATGTGATCATCAGGATTTTACTGGGAGGTGAAGAACAACACGAACCTTCATATACGTTTCCAGATAACGCTTATGATCTCCCCAAATTGTACGCGCGACCGAAGGCCAAGGGTGCTTGAGCGCTAATACACCTTCGACGTTATTGCCTTCGAGTTCCTGCAACATGGTTTGGATACAGTGTGTGAGGAAAAAGAAGAGACGTACGACTCCTGAATGGGGATGTAATATTGCTGGCTCTATACCGAAGAACGGGACTGTGGCTGATCCAGGTTTAGTTTCGATCGCACCGGGGAAGGGGGTTATTACGATCGATCCAGTTTCCGTTTGCCTGAATACATGTCCAATTAAGCGTATGGGATGATGAAGTTGCGAAAGAACCCACCAGAACGTATCCACAATCGCGCACTGCTTCCTCCCCACATGCTCATTATACCAATTCCACGCCTCCGGATTGATCGGTTCCCCAACACTCCCCAACACTCTCAAACTTCCCAAATCGTGACCCTCCACATGATGTGCACCAAGCCTTCTCAACAATCTGATCGCAGTAGGAGCAGAGTAAAACTGGGTAAGTTTGTGTTTCTCTACCGTCTGCCAATACCGAGAAGGGGTGGGGTAGACGGGGGTACTTTCAAATACGGTGGTGGTTACACCATTGGCGAGAGGGCCGTAGATGATGTAGGTGTGCCCTGTAATCCAACCGATGTCGGCCATGCAGGCGAAGCGGTCGTCTGGGTGGACGTCGAATACGTATTTCACGGTTAGAGCTGCGCACAGAAGGTATCCTCCTGTGGTGTGTACGACTCCTTTGGGTTTGCCTGTTGATCCGGAGGTCTGTACATGCGCGCATATAGTCAATATGTTATTAATTAACAATCGTGGGTACTCACGTAGAGGATGAACAGCGGGTCTTCGGCAGACATGATCTCAGGCGGACAGTAGTTGGGTACCTTCTCCGCCTCTTCATGCCACCATTTGTCCCTTCCTTGTGTCCAAGCAACTTTATTCCCGGTACGTTGCAACACAAGGACATGTTCCACGAGGGGACAATCCTTCAACGCTGCATCTACGATGGCTTTGGTGGCGATAGCCTTCCCACCACGACGGCCCTCATCGCTAGTGATGACGACACGGGACCGACAGTCTTGTACGCGATCGCGGAGGGACTCTGCAGAGAACCCTGCGAAGACGACGGAGTGGACGGCACCGATGCGGGCGCAGGCGAGGAAAGCTGCGACGGCGTGCCAGGTCATTGGGAGGTAGACGGAGACAGTGTCTCCGCGCTTGACGCCGTATGATCTAAGTACGTTGGCTATGCTGCATACTTCGTGCAGAAGCTCGGAGTAGCTGACTTCGCGTCCATGGCCCGGCTCGTCGGCTTCGTAGATGATGGCAGTCTAACGATGATTAGCATGGGTGATGGTTAAAAGTATATCATATTATTTACCTTGTCTGGATGTTTGAATGCCCAGCGATCGACACAATTGTAGGACGCGTTCAGACCTCCTTCAGCGAACCATGCGATATCGCCAGTCTTGAATCCACCCGATCGGACAGTATGGAAAGGACGATCCCAGTAGAGAGTCTCTCTGGCCATCTAGCGCCATTGATTATCATTATCATCATCCGATCAGAGATACATTGGAGTTACCTTTGCCCACCACGCGTCAGAGTGCGAACCGACCGTTTCTGTGTGGGCATCGCGGTAGGCGTTGATATCAGGACCAATGTGTGGATTTTTTGAACCTTTGGCCAGACGGGGAGCAACGGGGTGAATGGGGACTGGATCTGCCATGGTGGTGAGGGGAAAAAGCAGTATGTGGGAAATGCGGGAACGCTTTAATGGGGCTTGTACAAATAGGGGTAAATCCCGCAATGGCAATTCTCGGCCGATATCATATTATCATTGTCACAAGGTCCTCCTGTTCGTTTCCTCGCAAGGCGGGACTTCGATAGCAAAGGCTGGGTTGGCGTGATCACTGGCATGGGCTGCTTCCCCGGTCTTTATCGGGAAATCTAATCCCATTCGTATGTAGATCAATCCTAGCCTGAAGCTTCAGGGAAAGCCTAGCCCTGACACCCGCAAAGAAAAGTCGGATGATTTTGTTAAATGAGCGCTGAGGCTGTGATGATCGAAAGTTCTGATTGTGTACCGTGACATACTCATCTGATTCAGTCATCCGACAATCACCATGCGCACCACAGCCAAGGCATCAACAACCCGAACGCCTAGGACAAAAGCTGTCCCGAAAAAGTCTGGCAAGGCTAAACCTCAAGTGGCAGGGAAAGGGAAGCGGAAACGAAATGGCAATGGAGATGTCAGTGAGAGCGAAGGAGACGAGTACAAAGAAGACACCGAGTCAGAGTCTGATGTGCAAGAGAAACAATACGACAGCGACGCGCTAGACGAAGAGTCTGACCCTGATAACAAGAGGAAACGACGCGTCACCAAGTCCAAATCGCGTTCCCCAAAGAAGAATGGCAGTCCGTCAAAGAAGCGCCGAAAAATCGATTCTGATGGAGATGCAGGGGATGAGATTGACGGCGAAATCGTCGGGGAGATTGTCAAGGCCCCAACAACGGGACGAGGTGAGCTCTCTTTCTTTTCTCAAGTCGGAAACGAAAGCTGATATAACGAATGCACAGTACCACCAGGCCAGATATCTCAGAACACGCTCGACTTTCTGAACAAACTCAAAGATCCAAAATACAACGATCGAGAATGGTACGTCCCATCCTTTCCTCTCCATCCCGTCCCTCAACCTACCCTACTTCACCAACAGGTTCAAGCTCCATGGCAAGTCCCCTCACCCCTCCCTCCTTCACCACTAAGCACCACTCACACAACTGACAGAACCCGTTTACCGACTTGCCGAACAAGAATGGAAAGACTTTATCGAAAAATTCATCGACGTCCTCACGAGCGTCGACCCTCAGATTCCTCCTCTCCCGCCTAAAGACGTCATACATAGGATTTATCGCGATGTGAGTGCGTTTGTCCCTGGTGTGGCCGATGTGCTAATTGTTTCGGTGGTGGCAGATACGGTTCAGCAACGATAAGACGCCTTACAAGACAGGGTTCTCGGCTAGCATCTCAAGGAGTGGGAGAAAAGGAATCTTCGCGGGTTGTCAGTCTTTGTTCTTTGCTCTCTTTCCTGCTGTCGCTTCCCAACCACAAAACATCCTCATACTCACATCCTCCTCCAGATCACATGTTCGTCCTTCCTAATTACCCCACTCACCATTTCCACAATCTAACATAAATCCAATCTCATCCCCGGAACAGCCTAAGTACGCCTCTCCCAACATTATAACTAAATCGCTAACACCCGCACATCTAGTATCACCAGGCGGCAAAAGCGCCCTCGCAGCAGGATCATGGTGTCCCAGCAAGAACGAGCTCGCCACAATACGGTACGTCCCCTCCCCTTCATCTATACTCCCACCGAACCAACTTTTCATGAACACACCCAGCTCAAACATCCAACGCAACTCGACCCGTCTCCGTCGTGTCATCTCCTCCCCTGAGTTCGTCAACCTTTTCGGAGAAGCGAAGCCTCGCAAGGACGGGGGGAGACAGAACGTGTTTGGAATGGACGACGAGTTGAAGGTTGCTCCCAAAGGAATAGATAAAGGACACAAGTGCGCTCTTTATCCTCTTCTTTTCCTTTATGTGGGGATAGAAATCTGATAATTGGTATCTTAGGGATATCGATCTACTAAAATGTAGATCGTTTGCGGTGTTCCTTCAGTAAGTCCCTATAGAAAGAATTATGCTTAGAGCTCAAGTGTATCTGCGGTAGCTTTGAGGACAAAGAAGTGCTCGCGCCGGATTTCACGCAGAAATTGGGGGATATACTTGAAGTGATGAGGCCGCTTGTGCATTGGTATGTCGTTTATTCCTCTTTTCTCATTGGTGCTGATGCTTTTTCCTTGCTTGATAGTCTGAATGATATGATGACGGTGAATGGAGGCGGGGGTGAGGGTGATGAAGATGAAGATGACGAGGAAGGAGAGGAAGAGTAAAAGTAACGGTACAATACGTCCTGTCTTATTCAATCCATCTAATCTAGTGATATCCCGACAGATCCGTTGTAGGCGACGACTTGGTCGTGCTGGTTCTAGTATCTACTCATCGACGCGCTTAACATAGGCGAGTTGCGCAGTGACAACATATTAAATTACCCATCACTTGCATATTCATCATTGCCAATTCGTCTTGTTTCTGTGATATAATAGCCATTCTGTCGATATCTAGAGTTGCACACAGTTGCGAGACTAGAATAGAATAAGGGAGTAACCCCGGTGAATGGTAAAGCACTGAGGCCCGAGGCGGGCGATATGAGGTTTACATATAGTGTCGAAGATATGAGTAAGTTCATAGGAGTAATGTAACGTAGTTGGCCGGTCTATAATGTCTTACAAGGCACGAGTGAGATATTAGAGCTACGTCTATGTATGCAGCAGTAGCGGGTGAGACACCCGAACTTCGTTCCGTGCCACTACCCGCTACTGCTCTACTACAAACCACAGTTTTCGTCACAGCAAATTTTTGAAGATATGAGTAAGTTGATAGGCCCGGGAGTAATGTAATGTAGTGACCAACAAATGAAGTGCCAGGCATAGCGGCATCACGGGGACGGCTCGATATCACAACACTCCTCCTCGAGATGGATGTGGTCTTACAGGAGTCCGAGAAGAGAACAGAACTTCTCGAACTTGACTCGTGCAAGCGACTTGGTAAAGATGTCGCCGATCATATCTCTCTGTCCTTTTCACTCCGCCACGGTAATGAAAATGATAGCCAGATAGGCCCATGGTTCGAAGTTACAGGAAATGACGGGCGGTACCGCGTCAAGGAGATGAATAGAGGTTGATAAAACATAACTGATAAGATAAAATACTGGGAGCCTCGTGATCGTGGAACTCCAGTTATACTTGGTCAACTAACTGTCCAGCAATCATGAAGCTTGGAAAGAAGGGAAACCTGCAGTGCCGGCGCTCTACCGTCAGTGATGTGACCTCCCAGCTGAATCAGCCCTCCCAGCTCCCTACGACTCAGATATTCCATCTTGTCGATGATGTCTTCTTGAAGATTCTATCCCTTTGCGATCTTTTGAGTGTGATTTCTGTGAGCCAGGTCAAATCTTCGGCCCTCAATCAGCTTGTACGCAGGATAGCTAACCACGCAATCACCAGACTTGAAAACGCTTTCACAACCTTGTTTTCAATTACAAGGACGTCTGGCTTGAACTCCTTGCCACTCTACGCTCTCGCAACTTCATCGATCCTATTCCTGGGTGCAATCCTCAACTTGAAGGTCTTTCAACTAATGCACTTGTCGATTTGGTGAACCGTGTAGTGCACGGGCCTCGCTTCTGGTCAAGTCACCACAACGGCCAGATTGCTCATCGCATATCCTTGAATCCTTTCCAGCAGTAATCCTTTACATCGGAAGATGAAGCTAAATTGCTTCCCGGTAGTCAATTTGTGCTATTCACTCACACAGGAAACCTTCGATGTTGGAAGTTGCTGAAGATCAACTTGTTTGCACACCATTCAGTAAAAATCGACGGTATAACCGTCCCACCCGAGGGAGGGATTTCCACGATCAACTCGTGAGTAGCGGACTCGGCCCATGGCAGGAGAGAGTCGGGTGGGCTCACCACTCTACCTGTACGTGTTGGCCCATTGGATAGCATTACCCGGGATGGATGCACAGCATTGGACTTAGCGAGCGGCACAGCAGTTTGAGTGTGCGGTGCCGGTGCCGGCCTGCGATGTATATGCAGCCGCTCGGAGTTATAGACTCGGCATTTTTGCCGATGTAAAATATACAACAATTATCAAACAACAATTATCAATGGCTCAATGCAAAGGTCCCTGTGCCCTGTGTTTGTATGAGACAAGCAGTGAACCAGTGCCGAAGGGGACTTGTGGAAATACCGAGTTGGTGTGAGAAAACAGGGCACATACCAGAGCTGCGTTGGTTAGCTATCGGCGTCTGCAGAGTGCCATCGGCGCTGACCCGTGCATTCCTA
>QFEU01005318.1:0-17195 GCA_003316345.1 Tricholoma terreum | reverse complement strand
TCTGTTTTTTAGGATTGAATGCCTGTATGTCTGAGTTATTGATTAGCACGCCGCAGTCATACGCTTTCTGATTGTGGTCACTTACCTTTGGTGGCAACGGCCTTTCGCTTCACACTGCACCCATACGATACATCTACCGGAGCTCCCGGGCCTTCCGAAACTATGGTCACAATTACAACAAATCCGAATAAAATGACTCACCGTGATAAAAGTATTGCTTCGTAGGCAACCCCAACATATCACTTATTTTTTGAGATTTAGGACTAATTCGTCAGGGTCAGTGTCACAAGTTATTATTCATCCTGCTCATGGCGTACCTCAATATCCGCACTTGTTCCTTGCGCATCGCATCATGTAACCCTGCTCGGGATGTTCAAACACCACTGCTTCTACGAACTCAGTATTCTCATCCAGAAGAACACACAAGCAACATGGTCCACGAAGATACTTCGTTCCTTGTTTTCTGGCAACCTGGGCAGGTGTCAATCGCTCCTTCGTCTCACCGTCGACAGGCCTATTTCTCTGTAAGCAAGCAACCAGAGCCAACACGAAATAATGAAATAATACCATAACCAAGTACGAAGGTCCTGTATCCTGCGGTCGTACTCCAGGATGAGAGGTGTTGGAGAGAGTTTCTGCTTCTTGATACGATTGAGGTAGTCATTGACAAGTGCAACAGCACTAGGGATGATTGCAGACATGGCCGTGCATCGGTGGTTTCTGCTCGGACAAACTTGGATTTAACGGGTTGACACAGGAATTCATCTACAAAATGGACCATGCCTGCTCCGGATTTTTACTACAACTTCGGTTCCTGGCCCATTTGGCAGTGTCGCATTTGGCAGTAACTTGGCAGGGACACATTTGGCAATATTCCATTTGGCAGTGATCTGAGAGGAAGATCTTGACGATCCCCAAATCCACCGAAGCTTAAAAGGGTCACGATGGGGGTAGCCTCCCGCAGGCTCTCTGTCCTCACTGGCAGGCTTACAACCACCACTTGGCCTTTGTTATGCCCCGCGGCACGAATGAGAATGATTCTCCTTCAGCACTTGGTCGCCGCCAACACGAGAGTGCACTTCAACTGGGACCACGCAAAAGAGCGTACGCTGATAACTTCATAACCACTACCTCTTCGAAATTGCTGACACAAAATTCAGCTCGAACACAGATGTTCTTGTTCATCACGGCCGCCATTTTGGTCGAACAGTTCATGCGTTGTGTCGGGTCCATATGCTTCTTACCAATGGCATTCTACGCGACATAGAGCATGCAGACGAATCCGAGGAGTCGTTCACGAAAGAGTAGGTTTACTGTCATTGTACGCTTATGTTTTCAACCATCATCCTTCAGACAAAACAGGGAGTACAAGGTATACCAGGAGCTTCTCAGGATCATTCCCGGCCTCGAGGAACGTTCACTTAGTGGATCCGAAGAGGAAGCTCTACACATCGCAAATTTAGTTTGTCTCTGCACTTCCCTTTTGTTTCCCGATATGACTTTCTAACTTGCTCCAATTTAGATCCAAAAGGGCTGCTCGAATGCTAGATCTGATGACACAAAGAGCCTCAAGGGTCCAGTCCTTGACTGGATTACACCCCGAGGTGGCTCGTTAAATCCTCTGCTCGCCCAGAACGTAAAGTTCGATCAGGGCTTCCACCATGACCGAACTGGAGCTTTATTATGTCCCACTAACTTGGACTGGTCTGACGCCGAGTATGTCATCACTCTCAAATGTATGTGCATTGATTGATGCCGTTTAGGATTAAAGAAAAGTTAAGGTCAGGAGAGTTGACCATGAGTGGAGACGAGTGGCCGGTATTTCTGTACCATGGTAATTCTCATGATCCAAATGACCCTTGGAAAGGCCTTTTTCGCAGCACCCTATTTGTGAAGGTACATTTATGTGTTTTATTGTCATTGCGTAACTTCAAGCTCATCTGAAAACCCAGGCCTACAAACATATATTCACCTCTCCTAGCTTTGTTGACAAGGAAGCCAAAGCCACTCGTTCCGGTAATGCGCGGATTCATGGAATGACTTGCATCACCCTCCCTTCAATTGCATATGTTGCAACACAAGTCATTTTCCTGTTGCACCCCGATTGCACCATACTGATCATATTGTTAGGTCCGCTTTGCCCTTAGCTCATCACCAGTTTTCTCACAAACAGATCTTGCCACCGACTCGGAACGCTTTTACAATTCTATTCTTGACCTTTTTGAGGACCCTGATGAACAGGAAGAGGTCAAAGAGCTTGCTACGTGGTGGAACTGGTGAGAAGAACATCTTGATATAAGCCTTTCTGACTCAGGCCTTAGTCAGATCTTTCCGTCGTATTATACCTCATCTCAACGCCCAGCCAGCACCAGTAGTGTCATAGCCAAAATCAAAGCAAAACAAGCAGCAATGAAGGCTCGGAATAACAAATCTATTACCAATACTTAGCTAATTAGATAGAACACCAGCATTTCAATAATGATGCGAGCCATATCTGTCACTCCCTTGAAATAGTGTGCGCTTCCTGTAAATATCATTTCAACTATCAGAACCTAAGGGGTGACGGCCATCCAGCATAAGGCAAAGACCTTCTTGCTGCCACACCTCCACGCTCAAGCAATCTCAGTCCGCCTTATGAGCCAGGCAAAGATTTGCCAAAGGTGTCATCCAGGAGAGGTTGGCCATAATCGTAGAGCTGATAGCTATGTGCCGCCGCACAACTACTCCATATCCGTCGGCTCTTGACATTCGAGTAACGTGTGAGCTTCTTGTGAGTATTGTCCCACCCACCACAACCCAAAGGCTGGCCGCAGTGCAGCTTGAGCCAAAGACCTTCTTGCAGCCACACCTCCGCACTCGAGCAATCTCATTCCGCCTTATGAGCCAGGCAAAGATGTGCCAAAGGTGTCGTCCAGGAGAGGTTGGCCATAATCGTAGAGCTGATAGCTATGTGCTGCCGCACAACTACTCCATATCCGTCAGCTCTTGACATTCGAGTAACGTGCGAGCTTCTTGTGAGTATTGTCCCACCTATCATAATCCGAAGGCTGGCCGCAGTGCAGCTTGAGCCAAAGGCCTTCTTGCCGCCATACCTCCGCACTCGAGCAATCCCAGTCCACCTTGCAAACCAGGCGAAGATCCACCAAAAGTAAGTATCGATGGCATTAGCAAACAATGACGTGGTCTTAAGCGTGATTAAACGTGCACCATGAATCACAAGTGCCAAGGTTACAGCCGTCAGGAGGGTGTGTCCAACTTTTGCGTCTGACTAGGTTCATGACCCACATGAGACTTGCCGAGGTTGCAGGTTGGGAGATGGGAGGACTAAGTTATATATCTGAAGAAGTTCAGAAATATTACCTAACATAATCTAGCATTCTACTATTATGCAGGAATGGTCGATTGAGGCACTGCCATCTGCCCTGCTACTGTTTGGGGTAGATACATGCCAGCAAATGATGTAAATGATGGTACACTATTGCTGTTCCACCAACCCAACCAATGTATATCTACCTTGATAAACCAGCTCCCAAGAATTGGAGAAAATATTGTTATTATTCTTCTTTTTTTACATTATATGGCTATGTCAAAATATCGTTGAACTCCTGATGAGTGCCAAGCTGACGTAGAGGTTTCTTTTGACGCATCACGTGATATGTATACAAAGCCAAATTCCATGTGACGGCGTTTGTTGATAATGGGAACCTCGTGACTCCTCGCTAGCAACAACAACAAGAAGCTCAGGAGGCATCGCCTCCCGAGCATGTCAGTAAGTTTTATTTCTCTCACTATTGTTTATCTTTACTGAGCATACACTAATCTACGGAGCAGGGCCAAACGACGACAAAAGCAATGACCCCCTCTACGAACACCAGCGCCTACAACAAGGAACTGATACGGGGGCGCAAGAACAACGGCAACTGGCGAAACGAGGGCCACAGCGAGTGGGGACGCGAGAACGATAACCAAGGGGATGGCGAGCACAGCAAGGGAGGGCTCGAGAGGTATTGCCCCTCGGGCCCATATGTATGTTTTTTGTTGTTCTTTCTTTACTAATTTTTACATTGTTTCTACAATTAAGAAGGGCGAGCAACGGTGGGAGGAGCACCAGCCGACACGGGGCGAACATCAGCGCAGGCGCGGCGGGCCTTAGTGAACGCGGGGAAGCACCGGGGAGAGCACTGGCCGGGACGGGAGAGGAGCGGGCCAACGACGACGACAGTACCTGGGGAGTGCTAACAATGATGATGGGACTGGCTGTCCTGGGAGACGGGGAGTCACCGCCTGTGAAGGACGGCCACCAACAAGGATGGACCCTCATCGTTGAGGCCTCAACGTTCAACGGCGACAGGGAGCCACCGCCGGTGAGGAGAGACCAGCAGCGGCGAGGGGAGCCCCCAACGACCGCAAGCAGCCACCCACGGCAACAACGAGCCCCCAGCGCCAAAGGGAGTCGCCAGCAGCGCCAGTGCCCCTCTCGTGCAACCTCGCACAATCTAATACTTTGATACACGTATTTAAATAATATTCACATCTATATTGTGTTCGAAGTGGGATGTCCGTACGTCAACGTCCAACGTTCAACCGCCGTGTCTAACAAAGACAAAATACCATAAGAGCATGTCCGTTCGAGTTGTCCACAGTGACTGAAAACGGAAATCCGGTGTTAAAAAATCGATCCATGCACTTCCCGCCATTCGTACATATCGCTCCTTAGAATAAGTGGACCAGTCTAAAAATTCCTTAATTTAGAAAACGCATTTCAAGTGAGAATCCCAGTAAATCGGAGTAGGTAAGTTGGTGCAAATTCTCGATAATTCGCTGCCATTTGGAAGTTTGGTTTTTCCTGATGGCCACGGTCCCATTGAGGCTCAATGGGACCGTGCCATGTAACTACTACTACTACTACTGGAGCTTCAAAAATCGAATCACGGACATCCCGCCTACCCTACGCTCCCAACTGCACTGACAATAGGCGACTCCCCATCATGCACACCGTCTTCTTCAGCTTCATCAACGACACTGTAGTTAACTCCCAACCTATCAACTTCGCATCCACAGTGTACGGTATTAAGCAAACCCTCGCCGCCTTTTTGACCAACGACGACTTGGATACAATACTCGGGGGCAATAGCTGTGTGTCAGATGTCTACGTTCGTGCTTTCGGCGTCTAGCCTTAATCTTCTTGCGCACCTCAGGCTGATCATCGCAAAGTTCGAACTTGAAAATGTCCAGATCATGAGATCCTTCACCGTTTCGTTTGTACACATTCTAATAAGCCGATCGTTTTTATGTTGGTCCTCGAAGGCATTCAAGTTTGGCCTCGTTACCAATGTTGTTTTTGGTTGACAGGCCTTGACGCCGGAATGCCATTAATCATATACATTAATGTGGACACATGACAGCCCTAGTACATTCCGTCAAGGACATGATAATCTCAAAAGCGCCCGCCTTATCTTCGAACCATCATCATCCACAGAGCTCTATATGCCGTTCTTTCAGGATGCGAAAGGAGTCATCATTCACAACGGGGAGTTTAAAGATATCGGCGGTAGTATGACCACGTATGACCACAGCACACATACTCACCACGAGAACTCGCACAATACCACAAATTCGACCACGACAGACTCGAACAACGATTCATCCACTCGCGATACCAGGAAAGGTAGCATTTTTTCTTGTGTTTTTTTTTCGAGATTGACTCCATTTGCAGTGACTGGCCAGTACGTTAGAGAAGGTCTGTTTTATCAATGTCATCCAATACAGCGCTTAAGTCGAATTCATCTAGGTCAAACCATCCCTGTCAAGAGTCACCAGAAAAAAGGAAGCCGTGCAGGTTTCTTTCCCGCTCGTGCCACCGAAATGACACCCGAGTACGAACCCACTCGAGATAAATCTTTTACCTACGACTCGGGGTCAAAAGAAATCAAAGTGTTTCCTCCAACGAAGGCTCCACACCAGGAAGGAAACGAGGGTGGCCTTGAACACCAATCGACCCAGCCTCCCTTTCCCCGAGTAACTTCCGATCCATTCCCTCTGTCTGGCTCTTCCACCGCAACGTGGGGGTCACAAAATCCCTTCGGTGCATTATCGACGAAGAGCGAACCAGAGCTCCCCTCGAATCCTTTTCCGTGGGCTCAAACACCGCGTGCCGGCGAGCACGGAAGACGAGGGGGGAAAGGCGTGTCAGAATCTAAATGAGGTCATTTATTCGTCTTGATATGTTGCCCCTAATGATATTGCGGAGCATTTACCTCACAGTCCCACGTCATGTAGTTAGTATATAAGTCGTGTGGAGAGAACGAGTGTTGAGAGTTTCGGATCTGAAGAGTGGAACCATCGAAGTAGCACTGTCCGGAGGAGAAAAGTGCGTATCGTACGTTAGAATATCCCTTCGCAAATATTTCGACACCTAGTAGGGGATTTTCCCGGATTACTGAGCTGTTTGTGATGGATACGACCCGATTATCGTTGCAGAATTCAGCCAGCCTGTGAGCATACGTGTGAAGTAATTGGTTCAAAATCACGACTCAGACTAGTTTGTAATCAAATTGGGTGCGCTCCAGTGGGAAGCTTGGGACAACAGAATGCTGGTCAGTAATTGCTAACAGGGACGGGGTTTTGAGCTACTAGTAGGGTCTTTGTCGAGAGTTAACGTTGTTGAGAAATGGAAGCCGCGTCCCATAGTCTTCCAATCGCATCGGCTGGTGACCTTCATTATTTGCTCCTGGCCAATGACATGGCGGATCGAGGGAGATGATGGGGGAGAATTCGGATGGTAGAGGCGCAGAAGCGCGCGGGCGTGTTCACTATTAAATAAAAGGACATTAATTACAAGTAACACTGTGCGAAGATTTATGAAGTGAATGAAACATAAGCTTGAAGGTAATTACTACGATGACCACAGATTGATGCGCAGTACGGGAAGAATTCCACTGTCAGTTGATGAAAGTTAACATATTGGTAATGGCATGACACGTACGGAGGCCTGAGGACTTACCTCGGCATTGCCAGTGGATCCTAATCGTACAGTCTCCCGCGTTCGTTATGCTGTATAAATGGGTACGGAACATCTACAAATGGGTCATCCTTTATCCTATGGTTCTCCAACCAACCTCTTCTTCACCTTCAGATAGTCCTTGTTTGGCTCGAAGGGCTGGTAGCCTGCAAGGAGAACGAGACGATCATCGCATTCGAGCGAACAAATCAAGACGCGCGGGCGCCTGCGTCGTGGGTGAGAGTGTAGACTTGTTTGCTATACCTACCGTGTTGTTGATCTTCGAGGCATGCATCATCATGATGATAGACCAAACTTGAAGGTGCTTACTAATTCATGAGTCACATGATGCTCCTCCGCGCGGTTCAACTTGGTTGGCTCGGAGTTGAACGATGGTTACGCACTTCTACGACTCCTGTATTGACAGCGCTGAGACCCAACATATTCGACTTGGGCCAGCGCGGGCAATAACGGATGCCCACATCTCTTGTTTAGTACGGGCTGAGGACTCCCTGTCGTTTGTGCATCTTGTTCCGACTCCTGCCCTTTTTGCTCTCCAGCTGCCAGTACCCGATGAGGATCTCAACGCCGCATCTTCCGCTACTACCTCATGTCTTCCTTATGTGCGAATACTAAAACCTGCTGAAACCTGGCTTGTGCACAGGTTCATTAACAGCAACCGACCAACGTGCTTCCCTAATTCCATATACCTCGAATTGACTACATACACATCGGGACGAAGACGACCAAAAATCTGTTTACATTCACCCACTGTCTTGTTTCTCCTTGGATATTATGAACAGTGATCTATCCACGACTCTTGTTCCCCTGCTTCCGACATCGAACGCGCACCTTCGATTTCCAACTCAGGTAGCATTCCTCGACCTTCATTATTGGATCCGCTCGTAGGTTTCACCGTTTCCGTCATTGGAAGCTGACTCAGAGTATGGAGGTGTATATTAGCTATCTCCTCACGTACACTCTACGCCGATAGCACCGCATCCTACCTAGTGGCGAGCTCGAGCCAGACCACGATACAGTTCTAAAGGGCTTCAAAGCTGAAAATCGACAATACTTTGATCGTTTCGTAAGGGGATCATCTTCAGGATGGTTTCCAGAGGTCCAAGATCGTAGAGCGTTCTTGCAAGGGGCTGGGTAGGTCTCTTTTCTTGTTGATAAGTGCCACGCTGAACATATAATCACCGCATGTGCAGAGGCTTAACTGAAAAACGTCGGCCCCTCCCTCTGAACACCTCCACTCGTTTACATTTAGTGAGGTAGCGCTCTACATCATCATATCCATGTATTCGGATAGACAGGCCATGTTCAAGCACACAAGGCTTTCCGGCGTCCTGATCCAACTCCATGGCAATCAATGTAAGTAGAGCCAACCGATACCTTTCGTGACAGAGTGGACTGGGTAAACGAGCTCTGCTCTGTTGTAAGGTCCCGAGTACAAGCTGCACCATCACCATCAGTAGGATTAATACTATTACTTGGGAAATATGGCCGAAAGTTAGACTAGATGCCTCCAACCGAGCACGACAACACTATACATACCGTGACATAAGTGCCAGAATATGCTGCCTCCGCGCGTACGTCAAATATATTCTTACGTGTCTTCTCCATCGCCACAACCTCTGTTCCGTGGTCCCTAACATGGGCCGTTACCAATAGTCCAAGCTACTGGACATCCGTGCTTTTCTACTGGGTAAGAACCACTCAATGGTCGTTAACCTATCACATCTACGTCTACGTCATTCGTGAGCGTCCCCAACCCTCATACACTTGACAGAATCCAGACATCCCACCGTTTGCCTACACCCCGACTCGAACGAGAACCAAACGTACTGCGGCCCATCGAATATCCTTCTCGCTTGTGACCTGGAACTCCGATGGCTACTGTACAAAGGATCATTGCAACGATCTGCACAATTACAATTACAGTTCCTCAAGGGCATGTCCCTTCCGATCATTGCAGCGAACAAAACCAAACCGAGAAAAGTACTCGTCGAGATCAGTGCTCGGTCTCCTCCCACGTAGGGCCCATGGTTTTCATCAGATCCGCCTCTGTGAACTGCTTTCCAATCGAAACGCATCAGGAGCGATTTTGCGTCTATTCCACGCGGGAATCTGGTGGTATGAGGTGATCTATCCGATAAACTACATCAATTATAATGCTATGGAGGAAAGACTAGATGCGTACCAAGTATGTCCTATCGCCGCAGGATGGGAATGCCGCTCTTCACGATAGTGTCATATTCCTACATCGGAGTTACTTCCATTCTAAATCGGACAAAAGCAATACGGGCGTACATATCACTCATTGAGATCATATGATCGATCTTGATCCCAAGCTAGTGTAGGGCGTCGGGCATGAGTGTTTGGAACTGCATGTCCTTTGCACATGCAGATGTCAAGATGTCAAAACCAAAGACGTCGGATCCGTCACCTGGGTTACATGAGTCTTGTAACAAAAGATACGGAAGGATATAAACATTTGCGTTTCCACCGGAACAAGGTATAGATTCATCGTCACCCGCCATTCTCAGAGTCAGAGGTGGTAGGAGAACTACCTCCACTGGGCCCAGGCCCAGGTTCTCTTAGGTGATCCCTAGCGCATCAATAGTGACCTTCGAAAGGACAGGCAAGCATAGGGAGAGAAAATGGACGAGAAACACGGGAAGAAGAGGAAGGAGAACTCATGTGGGGCAGAATGGGTGTGGGGGCATGATGGGGGGAGCGGACTCAGCAGACTGAGATGCACCGTGATTTCGCAAAAGTTTAGCAACCCGTCATTCCCCCTCCAGTTCACTCCTCCATAGAAAAAATGTCATTGCAGTCGTGCCCTTACCGTATTTGGAGGGGCTACGACTCCCGACCGTCCCTGGTCATTCCCCACGCCACCATCCTCGTTCTGTTGGTCCCGCCGGCCTTCGAGATTACACGCAACCTGCAGGTCGGACTGCCATAAATCCATCCCAAAGTTCTCTCGACATCGCCAATTCCTGCCTGTTGCGCTTCACCACTTCTCTGTACTACTCAGGGTATGCTAGTGCACCGAAAGCCTTCTGCAAAGTCAGCTCCGTATGCTCGGAGAGAGCAGCGTGGACAGGCAGAAGATGGCATCTCTACATGGGAAGGCAACGATATAGTAGCCAAGTTATTCTCTTCGGCCGTGACACGGTTGATGAAAGAGAGTTCTTGGCTCCCGTCATCGGAGGATGAAGACTTTTTTTTTGGTTGGTCTTGGCAATGCCAGGCTGGGAAAAGGTGTTGGAGTCGGAGTCGGTGGTGATGCTGGAGCGGACTGGCAAGGCGGAGCCAAAACTTGGAGCCATCCAGGGAGGGAAGCATTGATGGAGTATAGGAAGCATGCGAATGCGCTAGGTGAACGGGAGTGGGTTAGTTTTAGGAGACCAAGTGGAAGCAGCTGAACATACTTAAGTTGGTCCCGACTGACTAACTTCGCACCTTCCTTCTCCATCTCTCGCTCAAGGATATTGACGAACGTCATGGAGCCCTCCGCAATTCCTAGCGACAGGCGACCCGTCTTACGCAGATAAGGTCCCCGTTTGTCCGATTTCCCTTTCTTCTGCTTCTTCTGCTTCTTCGTCGTCTTTTTGTCTTTTTCCCTCCCCTCGCTTCCTCCCAAAAGACGTGCTGAGAGGGAGAAACATTACCACCCGTGACGGTAATATAGTTCGTCTTCCTGAGTCCCTGCCCGTCCAACCCACCTCCACCACCGTTTTCACCCATAGTGGTAAATGGACGAGTACTTCTCCGGCTTTCGAGGCTCAGTCGTAGGCAGAACGACCCCGCACTTTTCCTGCTGCTTTAACCCTAATACACACGATCTGGAAGTCTCTACCCTCGAGCCCTAGTTCGTCCATACGCAGCCACCGTATCGGAACCCGAATATGATTACGACACATTGTGTGGTGCCGGTCCATGGAAGGCACATGCCCATTTGCTGAGGATGGATCATTATGGATCGCTGGATGTAGCTCGAGGAGCTCGTTCGGTGCAAGTCATACCATGGTACTCATCTTCGAGCCCGTCCCGTAGAGGAGCGGGGGGGACGAGGATGTCGATATGGCGATATTGTCATTAATTCGAGAAGATGTTGAGAGGGAGGATTTTGGTTGGGGGACTGGGAAATGGAGGAGGTAGGGGTTGTGATTCGGTTCAGGTCGTTGCCTGCTGCGTCTGTGCCCGCGTCGCTGGTGTTCCACTCGCCATCCTCATATCCGCCAAACCTTCGCCGGCAATCCCGTTTTCGTGGCATATCTCCACTGCCATCCGCACCATGCATTCCACAGGAAGCTGTCCCTTCGCTTTGCTCCCTGATCTGGCGAGCGATACGGGCGAAATAGATCTGATCTGGTGCAAACGTGACGCGCGACACAGGACGATATGTGCAGACGTAGGAGCCAACAGCATTCCTATTCGTACTGACAATGGCTAGATCCCGAGTATAGTATAACCGTGACGGTACACGGCCTTGCCAAGAAATTGACAATGACATGTGTTGTCGACCACTGGTCGTAATGAACTAGTTGTTAATGCAATCCGATCAGGTGTTTTTATCGCTGAAACGCAGACGCTTACTGAAAATCTACACGGTCTTCGCATCATGTCGATAGGCAGGCTCCTAAAAACGTACCACGATAACAAAACTCAGTGTTATATAGATAGAATTGAGCAAACATGTACAAAATAAACAAAGGTAGAACGAAACTCCTCGGTTCAACCCGACCGAACCACACTGAGCAACGTCGCTGCGGCTGGGTTTCGATCCATGCTGCTATCAATCGTGCGTATGGTTTTAATCCTTGACTGAGGCTGGGAATCTGTCTCCCGACTTTACAAGTTTTCCCGAAGTTCTCCTAGGATGCTACTAGTAGTACTAGTACGGCCTGATGGTTCTTGACCCCCATATCGGCATATGCATAAATGTTCTCTATGAGCTCGTTAGGAGGTAATAAAGGGCGTACTTTCAAGTTGGGGCTCGTCGCCCGTTCTCTATCCGAGTGAGTGAAAGTATTCAAACTCCTGGTTCACTTCCTTGTTTTCTTCCCCCTAATTACATCCACTGTTTGCTAGCTTTTACTGCCCCCAATGCCAACATGCCAGCGGGCAAAATCTGGCATCTTATTGATGGCCAATCGAAGCCATCTATGTCACATCTATGAATCATAGATGTAAAACTTGCGTCAAAGCACAAAATGGACAAGTTGGGGGTGATCGAGCTTGAGAATGTTCATTGCGGCGGATCATACCCAGAGTGTCTTGGGAAGTGGAGTTGTTCTAGCGTCCAGCGTCACGAAATATGCCAGCTGACCCTCCTTGGCAGGGAGTCCAACAGTCCCATACTCCCACACAATTCATGGGTTAGAATGCCTGGCGTACAGGACAGGCACACATGGTAGGTTGCTGACTCCAATGGTCATGTGTTCTTATCAGATTAATCTCTAATCTCCACCGCTTATCAGATAACGTCCAAGCCATCAGATCTTACTGTGTCGCATAACTAGTACCTAGCGATATTGTGGTGGTGAGCAAGTCACCCCTAGCGCAGACATGCGTTGGATGAGTGCAATTCCGGCAGAAATCCTTGCGAGGGCTGAGGGCTGAGCTCTTCAATACAGGTCAGGCCTATGGTCACAGGCTGGAATCCTTCAATGTCACAGGAAAGGTACCTCTTCGAACGTGGGGGAAATCCAAGGGATTCCGTGAGCTCGCCAAGTACAAGGAATGCTTGTGAGGTAAGGTACATAGTTCTGGGAAAGGTCGCCCAGAATTCCGGACAAGTTAAGTAGCCAGATTCTACTTCTCCCATTCCTGCGGCCTCCCTATCCCTCGAGCATCAAGCGCAGGTCTTCACGCCTGAGCTCTTACTCCTTCAAGTACACGATAAACATACATCTAGCATGAACTTCTTCCAACGAGTCTGGAATTGTACGTTGCGGCTATCTCATATGCAATGCTCAGCTCATAAGCGTGGATTGACTAGCTTACAGTGCGACTGAGAGACGAAACATGTATGTCAGTCATGTCCACCGTGAAGCCCCACTGACATGACATGTACTGGCAGTGCCATATATATGGTGGGTATGATGTGTTACAAGTTCGGCCTCGAGTTCTTCAGCGGCTCGATCACCACGCTGGCCTCCGATCGGTTCAAAGCCGCACACACCTTCACCAAGCGTTCGTCTTATCAACTGCGAGTATGCCGAAAACTCTCATCTGTTTTCTTTTAGTTGGTGCTGCGCAGGGAGTCAACCAAGCCGCACAATGTGTCGGAGCTATCCTTGTTGCCCCTCTGATCAAGCGGTGGCCCACGAGGAGTGTATTGTCCTGTGCGATCTTCTTCTTCGCGTTGATGACTATTATTCTTTTGATTGTGGACGCTGGTACCGGCGGGTCAATCAGAAAGTCGGCTTCGACTAGTGTTGATTACGGATCTTGGAACCCCGATGCCGTACGTCTGACGCAATCCTTTGCAAGCATTCTACTGGTAACGTACCTTGTTAGATCTTCGTTGTGTGGACCTTGTCTGGCATTGCATTTGGGATGGTTGAACTCATACGTCGGGTCATGTATAGATCTTCCTCCACTGTGCGAGGTCTCGATGTTCACCCTTTTTCGTAGCCCCGCAGACATTGTGGGAGGTCATATTGTTAAATTACGACGTATGGATGCCATAGTGGTTCGTAGTCACTCTCGTTGTGCCCAGGTCATTTACTCATCACGCAATACATTGCAGCACGTCTTTTTTGGTATGGATCTTTGGACTGGATCCGGATACACTTTTCACCCTCATCCTTCAGAACTTGCTGGTACCGGAGGTGCATTCGCATCATCCTCTGCAATTTCCCGGTTCGGTAACAACTACAGCTTCTTCCTGACTCCTGTCTTTTTCACGTTCGCTGGTGTATGTCTTTCTCTACGACGTGGATCGCTCGCCATTCATAGACATCATAGATCATTTGGACCTTCGTCTCAATTCTCAACCATGGAACGTCTACTGAGACCGCAAAAACTATTTCGGGAGTTGATCGGAGTGAAAACCAGGGGCCGAAGAGTTACGTCGCTCAGGTGGGGCATGGAGCTGTTCATTTTGCACAGTCGGTGTACCTGGGCGCCAAGCTTGTCCTTTCGAACCGACAATTTATTTGTGTGTTTCCTTCCATTCCGGTGTCGCCAGTTGTTTCCTACTGACTTACTCGCGTTGTGGTTAGGGCTCTTCCCTGGATAGTACGTTTTTATTTTCAGGTGCTCGGCAAAAAATCTTATTGATCTATTATCAGCTCTCTCGCATTGTACTTGCATCGGTAAGTGAGCTCACGTAATGCTATGAGGCAATCGATCTGATGGAACATTGGCAGTTTCTTGGAAGGCAGCATTTCACCAGCGATCGCCAAACGCGTGTTCAAAATCTCGGCATGGAGCCAGATTATGAACGGATGTACGCTTCATCCTCCCTTATATACTTTTCGCAGACTGAAACATCTGCAATTCCAGTATCCAACGTCGGCGAGGTGCGAATTATTTTCTTTATCTAGAAATCTATGGTCGTTTTAACATCACGGTGACTCCTAGCTCCTCGGCTCTGCCACAGTGTTTATGTTGTCAGACGTCATCTACACACCCGTAAGATCCCCTTTCAGAATCATAATTGTTCTTACTTTATAATTGAACAGGTCCCTTGGATCCGTCTCGATGCTCTCTTGGCACGTGGCCTCTTTCAAACCATGTAAAAATCACTTACCCTCTTCCTCCACCTCTCCAGCTGAACCTTATATGGGTCGTCCCACACTTCGCCCGCCTTGCGACGCCGGATGTCTCCTGGGCGTGGAGAATTGGTGGACTCTACCTTGCTATGTCTTATGCATGTCTTCTTAATCATGCTTCTCGGACGTTATTCACTTGTGTGCAGGGTTGGTCCGCCGGAGATGTTTCACTCGCTGCTTACATTCAAGCTGCGATCGGGAATAAGGACTTCGGTGAATTATTCCGCTTAGGATGTTAGAAATAAGGTTGTAACTTGCATCATTTTAGGAATGAGCGGGGTTTCTGCTCTTGGTGCTGTTATGGTCATTACCCCCTGCTTGATCTTTTTCCTTTAACCTCTTATCCTGACTTGCTTCGGACTGACAGGCTTTCCTATACTCTTCCTACATTGTCATGTACGCTGTCCTCTCTACCTTACTCGGCAAAATCGTGGATAAGGACGCCACCGCGAATGGCAATATTATTTCGGCGCTTAGACGCATTGGCGGGTGCGTCTCCTTGGCCCCTTTTCAGCTGCCCGCAGAGTCTGACGTGTCCGATAACAGGATCCAATTTTCCGTCTGCAGTGGCATCATCATCGCTGCTACATTTATTCCACGTGGGGCTTTTGCAATTAATCCTAGGATTATCGGAGACATCAGGCTTGAGGGTGAACCCGTGGATGCGATTGATGGCGAGGAAGACCGGGAGAGCGATGACTCGGAGAAAGACGTTGATCCTAGTCCCATTGTTGGGGTTTAGCCTGAGGTTCTACGTCTATAAGTGAACTATATGCAAGGATAAACGTTTATGTTTCCACTTGTTTACTTATGCCTTTTCTGTAATGATTCCTTACGTCTTTCAACCACTCGTCATGTCTTCTTATCTCTGGCTCGCTGATGAAGAATATTCCTAATCTCCAATTAAACGCTTGACTCACGTGCATTGTGTAGTGACAACGGCACTTGATCGAGGGATGAGAATCCCATGCCTTCGAAGTTGGAACATATCCACGTAAGTAATAGGTAGAAAGGTGCACAGAGCACGCCGGTAGCCATTTCAAGCTCATGGCAATGGATTTAAAGGTTGCCGCAATCCTGAGACGCTGTTCTAACTTCTAAGGAACCTCGAAACTTCAAAACACCTGCCGGTGTCAGCAAACCTGTCAAATCTAGTTTCTGTTGTATTCAGGGGATCAGAGGGAAGGGCTGGGATCTGGAATATAGATACTGGAAGGCTAAAGTCCCACAAACCTTGACGTTGGTGGATCCTAAGGACCCGGAGGAGCTGGTATTACCCAAGATGAGAGAAAAAACTCCACCTAGTACTACACATTAGTCTACACTTGAGGCAGAGTACACGGTTACACCTATGCAGCGGCAATATACGACAGAGTTGTTCATTGATTCAATGTCGTCCTCCTCCCTACCAGAATATTAAGTCTGTCCACAGGAGCCTAACAATCACCAGTGAAAGGAATAATGGTGATGCACAGCCATGTCACCTTCGAACGGCGACAACATCACAGGAATCAATGTTTGCAGCGAGGTTACAGCTTGCCTATGGGACATCTTCTCGCTTCAAACCTGGAATTACTATACAAAGGATCATGTACAAGATTCCAACAGATCATACACAAAATACAATTATAATCCCAATGGTGCATCCCTTCCAATCATTGCAGCGAATAAACCAAAACCAGAAAAAAGCAGCCGTCGAGCGACGAGATCAGTGCTCGGTCTCCTCCCATGTACGACCTACGGTTTTGACTAGATCCGCCTCTGTGACCTGTTTTCCACTAGAAAAGTAACCAGCAGCGATCTTTGCGTCTATCTCCACGCGGGAATCGGGTGGTATGAGGTGATCTATCGGAGAAATCACATTAGTTATAGTGCCACGAAGCAAACACGAGATGCATACCGGGTATGTCGTATCGCCGCAGGATGGGAATCCCGCTCTTCACGATAGCGTCGTATTTCCTATGTCAAAGTTATGTCCGTTAGTTGTAATGCAGAAGAAAACAATAAAATCGGGTGTACATATCACTCATTGAGACCATATGGTCGATCTTCCTGATCCCAAGCCAGTGTAAGACATCGGGCATGAGTGCCTGAAACCGCATGTCCTTGACACCAGCAATAAGCTCCGTCGACTTGAAGTACTTGTCAGCAGAATCGCCGCCCCTCTTGCGGAGGTTGTAGACGAGGTACCTTTCCATTGTAATTAGGAGAATGTGCAGAGTAGAATGTGGATACGTACTTGGTAACTTCGCCCAGCGCTCGGCCTTCTTTCCTGAAATATACGACGACACCAACGCCACCTAAGAAAATGGACACGGTTCAGCGAAGTATAAGATGTTACGAGTAAAAATGCACTTCATACCATTTTGAGCACCGCGGATGCATTCTGCTATAGCATA
>QFEU01005314.1:0-33461 GCA_003316345.1 Tricholoma terreum | reverse complement strand
ACACCTAATTCTGTTGGAAAAACGCGCATACCAAGACTCTGAGTTGCTCTAGAGTTGTCAAGAACATCATTGTGAAAGTGAGCTCCAAGTCAATTCAATGGCCTGAAGCCGTCAGATCGAGTGTTTCAACCCAGCATTTTTTCGCGTGACAGGCACTCGCCAAAGATCACAACCATGTGATGTGTCACGTTGAACAGAAGTCGCGACGCGTCTATATAGTGCTATGTTAATATCCTAAGTATTACATCCGATGTACAACAAAAATAAACTGTAGGGGGCATCCTTCTCAAAATTATACAACAGGGTTGACACACGACTGACACCAGGCAAAGGAAAAATTTCGCAGTTCCACCGTCCTCTGTGACGGAACCAAAGATGAGGAAGAAGCACATCTGAATATGCATACTCTTACGCGTTCACTTTGCGTTCCTTTTCGCTTTTGCCTTCGGGCGACTTCGGGTCGTCGTTTTCATGACCTTACCCTTCCCCTCTGTCGTGGAAGCCTTGCTAGCACGACCTCGAGTGACCATGCCAGATTCGAAGCCTGGCTTCCCCTCCGACTCAGAAGGGTCATCCGCTTGATCACTTTTACCCTCCAGCATTCCATCTTTCTCCGCAGCAAGAACTTCTACGGCGGTAAGGGCTGATGATACCGACGCAGATCGCCGTTCAGCTACGAGTGTTTTGTTTGATGTCTGGGATGTAGATCTGTTGCGAGAATGAGAAGCAGGGGTAGCAAATGGTGGTGTAGGTATAGCGGAGGAAGCCGTGGATATCGAGGAAACAGGTGTATGAGCTTTCCGCTTCGGGTTTCGAGCGGGACCGCGTGTGGTGAGAGAGGGTTCTTCCACGGGTAGCTCAAGGCACTCAATAGGGATAGAAACGCCGTCCAAATCTGTAGAAGGAAGGGGGGTGGAAGAGGTTGCCGGTGATACTTCCGCATGTCTCTCATTGATCAAACGATCGTCAGCGGCTTTGGAGGCTCGTGACTTCTTGGAATTAAGAATTCGCTTCATTCTTGGCCTTTTCGTGGGAGGTTCCTCTTCATCGACCTCCTGATCTACACTCCCAGGTGTTTCACGGAGCCCCGCCTGATGAGGTTTCCGCTTCCGAAGGTTTGGAACTCTAGGAGGTGACGTAGCTTTGGGAGGGTTCAGGATCGGATACCATTCTTTAGCCTCATACAAAGGTGACGACGTGGGCCCATGAAGGCTTGCTAGGATGAAGAGGTATTCAGATACCCCATTCCACGCCACACGGGAGTGGATAAGTGGTGGGCGATGAACTGATGAAAGGTTAGGGAGAGTGCCATGTACAACTAGTCAAAAAGTTACACGCACGAGAAATGCGATTAACGACCTCAGCTGTCTCGTCTTTCGCCTTTTCATTCCAAAACATCCAATGGACGGGGTCATCGACCCTGTAGAAGACCTCGAGTGCAGCGAGAGCAAAAACTATTTCAGACGGTGCAATGGGTAAGTTCATCTCCTCCCGAGCAGATGTGAGAAAGGTTTGAACATCTGGGCACGCGGCGGATAGCACTCGGTTGGATCCATCCGACCACACGCCTGGTTCGATCTGCGTTCGGCTAGAGGCGAAGTGCGAATACTTCGAAGTACGAAGATTTCCTGAGGTAGTCCTCTCAGACGGTGTGAGGTTTCGTAGCGATGGGATGTTTGGTGGCGTAGAGGTGCAGAGCCAATCCACAGAGCGGAGGTCAGATGTTGGAAAGGAACATGTCCCTAGCGGAGTGCTCCAGTGGTCGTCGAACATGTGTCGCGATGTGAATGCTAAGGTGTCGCCGTGTACGCTGTGCATGGTGATACAGGTGGTGTGCGGGCCACGATAGCAGGTCGATTCCGAAAGGAAACCTGAGGGTGGATTGTAGGGATTACAGAGAGAGAATCGACTGAGATGATGGTACAGAGTGAAAAGGTAGAAGATCGGTTGATAAGTGGGCGAAATGTCATGAACCAGAAAATGCCATGCGCCAATCCATGGATAGAACCTCGGTACACTCTCCGTTTCCTTTTTCGTCAATCTTCTCAGGCGTGGGAATATCGCCTCAAGCACCCGTTTGTTTCATTCTTTTTGTATATTCTCACTCTGGCTCTTGTGTCCTAACTATTGCACGGTTGAGCGCAACCCCGTGTTTCCTGAAAAATAAAAGATCGACGGTATATGACTGCCCTCAATTCCCCTTGGCTTGTCGTCATCAGATCACTTGTCACTAAGATATCGATCACATCTTTATCGGAGATCTATACAAGGTGACGCCGGTCCCGGAATTGCATCGAGTGCAACTGTGTAGGTCAAGCTGGAAATTGGTACAGATGTATTTGTTATATAGACTATGAATCACTTGAGGGCCCTTGTAGTTCCGAGCGTGTATGTAACCGTACTGGCAGCCTTGGTTTGCAGGCTGCAACAGGCGTTTTGCACATGCGGCCACCAAGCCCTCGGTTTTTAATTGCGTGAATAATAAAGTCGCTTGTCTAAGCTTGCCTCCTCGTCAATGACCGAGTTCCACAGGTCCAAATCCAAGTCATTCCACTGTACCACCCGTATTGCGCGAAACACAAGTTTCGGATCAATAACCGGCGCAGCAGCATAAGCAGGCATTGTCGGAATTGGCAGTTGTATCTCGGGTTCGAGTATGAGTAAAAATACAACGCCATCCAATAAGTTGAGAACCTACGGAAGAGAGCTCGACGTGTCCAATGATCATAAGTACACTCAAGTGTTCCCGCAGCCAGGAACTGAACGAAGGATCGACACATAGAGACACATCGACGAGTATGGCATGGTCTTGGTCGAGAAGTAGGATTAATGCAGTTGCAATGTCATATGAAAGGAGGCTGTGATATCATTGGAGAGCTGCATTTCTGTGGACCTCGTAACTTACCGGCCTGCTAATCGCAATTTGCGTCCATCCATAGATTGGTTGAGCGACTGAATCTTCGTGGGAACAGCCGTGTCCGTCTGTTGCGACATCCCAGGCGGCTTCCCAATATGAATTTGGCAAACAAGTGGGACCAGGTTATGGGTTCCAAATATATACAAACTTCCTCTAATTTAGACTCGGAGTCTAATTAAAACTGCACGTGTTCTAGCGCGAAATCTCCCATAGAGTCTGAAATCGAATTTTCATATTTTACCCACTGGCTCAATCCTCCCGGAGTTTTTCGGCTTTGCGAGTAATACTGTCGACCCATAAGATTGTACAGTGACTAAGGTGTGCGTGGACGGGAAGTGCACTGAGTGACTAGCCGGTGCCATCAAAACAGGTAGTTGAGTGACATTTGCCTCCGGCACACTGTTCTCGAGCCCTGGAAGAGCTAGAAAAAATCAAGGATAATTGCATACCTTATTAAATGGGATTTACCTACTTATATTCAGTATCAGTAGGGCAGACATGGCATGGAATGGAGATGGTGGACTTTGGCGTGATCACGTGATATATTCCCAAAACACTTCGTCGCACTGGTTGTACCAGTATCTCAGGGAATATCATGAAGTGAGTACTGGAATACATTATGTATGACATTAAAATGCTACATGATTTTTTTCAGCTCTTGCAGAGCTCGAGAACAGCATGCTGGAGGCATATTTCACTCAACTACCTGTTTTGATGGGACCGGCTGGTCGCTCGGTGCACTTCCCATCTACGCACACCTTAGTCACTGTACAATCTTATGGGTCAACAGTATTACTCGCAAAGCCGAAAAACTCCGGGAGGATTGAGCCAGTGGGTAAAATATGAAAATTCGATTTCAGACTCTCAGACCAATTGGGCAATATAGTATATCATTATAAGCCTGGATCGGTAAGAAAACACCGATTACCTCCAGGGATTCAATTGTGGATTCGGTTTGCAGCCCCTCCTCTCTCGGAATCGCGCATGGTGACACGCACACCATACTTCAAGAAGTTCTGATCGAATCAATGTAAATTCGAGCAGCTAACCTTTCAATTAGCTCACCTTGGTTAATTCCGTAGACGGCGAGAGGCCAGGGAATTCTCTGGTTGAATACACTTTAAACACACCTCCGAAAACTTCCGCAAGGATAGGGTGGTGTGCACTGCCACGAACGGAGGAGAAGATGTCACAAACTCGGTAACGAAAAATGAATGTTCCCTCCCGCTGGACGGCAATATCCTGCCTAGAGATGAGAAATTTGGCTTGCGAAGATTCCAAACTCACACTGAAGACAAAGACTAGCGATTTCTTCCCCATATGATCGATAAGGACTGGTTCGACGAACTTCTCTCCTACTAAAGCAGGGGTAAGCCTGGAGGACTCGGTGATCAGGTGGTTGTCTAAACGAAACACCACGTCCTGCAATGATTGAGAAGTAATGTGGCTAACCGCGGCCTGTCGACGGGGTATATGGAAAGGCGGATGAGAAGCCCCTGGGTGGTCCAAAGTAGAGTAAGGGTATAACGGGAAGAACGTCAGTAACTGCTTTTGTGGATCTCTCCGATGATCCCTATCGACAATCGCAGAAGAATGTCTTGATTGATGAGCTCGCTTGTTGTCTAATGCAGATTCGGGGACGGGAAATAAATCCAACGTGCATATCATTCCAATGTTGTTGAGATCCCTAGCACTGTTGTTAAAGAAATCTGTCTCGATTGCATCCAACTTACTGATAATTCACGACTTCTTGTTCTCGCTGCCTATCTGTACCAAAATCATGCACGGCGAAGATACGAAGAAGAATGGCGGGGGGAGGATCAAGAGGCCGCCTATCCACCTTAGCGTACCTAGCTACCATACATCAGCACTGATTCAGATATGAGAATCATGAATTTCTTGTACTTGCGGCCTATATCTGCCTGCTGAAGTTCTTGAAGCTCTACACGAATGTATTTCCCCGAAAACAACCCTGAACCAAAATACACCGGCTGACCAACAGTACTTGGGAGGAGTCCAAACTCGGACACAGCAGCGGTCATAGAAGAGGCCAGGACTTATTTATGATTACAGGACAATGGGATGGTATGTCGTGCAGCAGGCCAGTCGAAGTGGACAGGAACTGGATCCTAAGTGAAATAGGACTCAGGGGGAAAGACTGATTTGGCAAGTGTTTAAAATTCCAGGTGGTGATTCTCGTTTTGATATCATCAGCACGGCAAGTCGATCCGTGGACAATCTGGACCGCTCAGATAGACTTTTGATAGAGGATACGCAGTCGTGTATATGACGGCGCCTGACTCTAGCAGATTGGCTGTTGGAAAGAGTTGCAACACGCTGTGATGCATGGTCCGGGATAGCTCTATGAATCCTTTATCACGCGGACAATCATAAGCAATATGCTATTCGGAGAGTAAAACAACGCTACAAGTAGCGTGCACGGAGCCCGAGGACGCTCCTGACGGTGGTGTGGGGAATATATGCCATTGACGATGGGCGAGTAGGAATCAATTGGTCAGGTGGGATACCAGAGCGCCGGTAAGGAGATAGAAAAATAGAAAATAACGAAGTAAGTACAATACATCTTAAACGGCTGACAATCAGAAAGAATTCGGTTGATAACAAAAGGTAGACGCACCCATCAAATTTAACGATCGGCAGTCATTTTAAACATCAAACCTACGCACAACAACGCTATTGGTTTCCGTCGTAATGATCCTTCTATCATCGAAAGCAACTGCCCTTTGAACGAGAGTGCTATTTAATTGCGCGTTATCAGATGTAGGAACAGAGACCTCAGCTCCTATTGCAGTCTCCAGATCCCACACCCATAAGCTCCCATTCTGACCCAAGCTCACGCAACGGCCATCAGCGAGCGCAAGCGATGCAATGGGACCTGTCTGCCCATGTAAACTGCGCACGAAGGTCAACTTTGGAGGGGAAGCCGCGATAGATGTAGAGTTGGCTGGAAGATGTAGGCGATACAGCTGTAAGGTAGTGGAAGAATTCAATAGACTATCTGGAGTGGTTGTAACCATGGAAGACGATGTGGCACTGAGGAAAGCTGGAAAGAGTTCTTCTCCAGGGGCAAGGACAATCCATTTACCATCGGTCTGTGTGTCCGCAACTCGCAAGACCTTACGATTCCATTGTTCTCGCATAGCGCGGAGTTTTTGTTCATCAACCCAACCCTGAGGAATATCGATGGCGCGTGTAGTACGAGTTGAGAGTACTCTCATTGGACTGACAGCAGGGAGAGATGACGTGGAAGGTAGGGACAGAAGCGTGGAAGTGGAAGATATCCCCGAAATAAGCAGTTCTGTAGCACCAACAGACCAGTGGGAAGGGTAAACAGGAATTGCATATACGAGAACAAGCTTATACGCCGTCGGAGTGGGTGTGGATAAGACAAGAGAAGTTGGGGGGAAAGATGTGAAAGATGTAAAAGTCTGGCTATGCTTGACTGCTCCATCAGATAGGTCATACACGAAAAGGTTGAATGCACGGGAAAGGGCTACAAGGAGCGGATGGTGATACGCTGCCCGGACGATGGAGGTATTATTCAAATTTCCTCGATTCGGACAGTAGGTGAGCTTTGCAGATGAGGCGGAGAGATGTGTTGTGTTGATAGAGAAGATGGTAAATTCTCCCGTTGAGAAGAAAGACACGATACGGATGTGCCTAGAGGATGGAGGGGACTGGTCTAGAGCGAGTGCAGTGATTCGACATGTGTCGTCCCTACCCTGGGACTCACAGCGCAGCGTCTGCTTTGTGCTAGAGGGACTAAATATTTCGATGGTAGGGTAATTAGACGGCTGGGAGGAAGCCGTAATCACGAATGAACCAGCCAGAAGGATGTGTGGCTGGTATGGATGTTTATGACAGATTGTCGACGAAGACAGACTACTGTCTAGCCTTTCAACTGCACACCGACCTGGCGAACGCGATGGAGTTCAAGTGCAGGATGAAGCACAGTTTCATGCACACACACACCTCTCCTCCAATTTGAGCTAATCCTGAACATTGTTTTCCAATCCTTGAAAACTGTCGGTTTTGCCCCACCAGGAAGAGGCTTCATTTCTTTACCATCGGATCGGGTAATAGGAACACCAGAAGCTCCTCGGAGACGGGAACGACCATAGACAGTCACGTAGAGATTTCTCCATAGTTCGTTATCAGCTGACAATCTGCACCAGTTTCTGTTCGTCGCCTGCACTGCACAGAGATCGTTCCAATGAAGATAGGAAAAGATGCAGAGGACCAACTCGTCGGACAAGAGATTGTCGACCGAAAAAGATCGACCACAAAATGAGTCGCTTGAACCAGCTAGGGTGCGTAAACGCTTTGCAGGTGGTAGAGAAGCCGGGGATAACGTATGTTTGGACATCGAATAACGAGTGTGGTAAGCGGTAGTAAGTTGGTATGCTAGTATGTAAGCTACTGTTCGCGAGCTGAATTCGGCCACAATGGCCCCATCTCGCGGTCCTAAACCCCTACTTCAGTCTGTACATGCGTCGCTCCAGAATCACAAAGGGCCTGTAAATGTTGCTCGCTATGCCAAAGGTTCTGCAAAATATGTCCTCACAGGTGGTCAGGACCGAACTATAAGACTTTGGAATGCTAGTCTAGGTTCGGAGATTAAAGTGTTCGCTGCCCATGGCTACGAGGTCCTTTCGATATCCGTGTGAGTACTATTTGGTGGAAGGTTAGATTATTCATGGATTCAACGTAGTCTGACTTCGTCAGGTCCCACGACAATGCCAAATTTGCGTCGTCCGGAGGGGACCGTTCTGTCTTCTTGTGGGATGTTGCAACTGGTGTCACTACTAGACGACTCGCGGGCCACATGGGCAAAATTCACGTCGTCGAGTTCAACGAGGATGCGAGTGTGGTTGTCAGTGGTATGTGTCCTTTGCACCAAACTACGAGGGTATCTTGATACTTTATCCAGGATCATTCGATTCCACTGTCCGCTTATGGGACCTCCGGTCGGTCTTGTTCCATTCTAGTGTGGTCATCGTATATGACGAATGCGCAGTGCCCAGTCTCGACAAGCTATTCAAGTCCTGGAAGAGGCTCGAGACGCCGTGCAGACCATACACGTAGGGTCAACGTCCATCACGACTGGTTCCATTGACGGTCATGTCCGCACGTACGACCTCCGTAAGGGTGAACTTCGTTCGGATTTCATTGGACGTAGGGTTTTGTTTTCATATGAAACGGATAGCGGTCGATTTGACATTGGTTTATAGAACCAGTCACATCTGTCGTACCAACGCAAGATGCTCAGACTATGCTGATAACCACCCTTGATTCTCATATTCGACTTATGGACAATACGTCTGGAAAGATGCTGAATGAGTTTACTGGACATCGTAATGACTCATATCGATGTCGTGCATGCTTTGACCAAGCTGAAGCAAGTGTAATTTGTGGTGACGAGAACGGCAAGATCTGGGCTTGGGATCTTCTCGATGTAAGTGTTGTTGTATGGGTCATGGGACACGATTTTACTCCACCGTCAGGCCAAGGTGTTGCCTCCTAACCCTCCCCCTCAAGTGCACCAAAAAATCATCACATGGACCGAGCATCATCCAACAGACAGTGAAATGATCACAGCAAGTGCCGATGGAATTGTGAAAGTTTGGCGGCATCCTGAAGCACCTCAACCCGACGAGGGTTGACCTGAAATCTCTAGTCTGTGTGGTCTACGGATGTCATCCATCAAGACAGTCGAATTTTAGAATTTCAGAGCACCGAATTCCTACATCGAGGACGAAGATGAATGGAAATACTTCTATATAATGTGATACAATCCTTGTACAGCTTACCGCTTCCATTTGGACTCTGGAAGGCCAGAGTCGCTATCGTTTGGTCTGGTTCAGTGCCTCTGTAGAACACAAATTGAGTGCACGCTCATAACCACACTAAGTGAATACCTCTTCTCGTAGCGTCCTCAAGCAATTGGGTGTCGACGTGCTCTGCAGGAAGCTGGACGTAACGTACCACAGATCCTCGAATAAAGCAATTTTTGACGGCCATCTATGTTGGTATTTGAAACTCTGACGCGCCCTGTACAGAGTCATTACACATACCATGTGTGGGTGCCTCGCTTCATCGGATACCTTGATGCTGTCTAACCGGATGTTCAGAAATCTAGTGGCCATTAGAGTTGAGTTTAACTCTTAGAGAAGTCATCGCGTACTGATCCACAGATTTCAAAGTTCCAGTGATAGAAAGATCATTCTTGAGCTCGACTATGACCTGTTGATCAGTCAAAGTCTTGAAAACGGAGAAGATGAGCTGCAGCACGAGATGAGCGGAACTCCAGTTCAGATGACACAAAATTACCATTAATTTTGCCTCAAAGATGACAAGAACTAAGGGATGCGTTGAAGGTAATATGTATTTAGATTGATTTGTCATACTGTACACACTCAAACAGCGGATACTTTCATTGAGACACCTGTTTCCTCAAAACTCGACAAAATCCTTAGATATAAAAATTCTACCGAACGTGAGATTTTTCAGTGCGCTGTGGACGATGCCACGAAGCTTCCGAGGAGGGGGTTCAAATTGACGGGTGTGAGTTGGATGTTTTGGCTGGGGTTCAACGTTCAAACTTCGAAATATCACGGCGGACTACCTCAATCATCGATGTACATCGTCCCAGTCTTTCATTTGGACCCATAAGAGAGTTGTAGAATTTTTGTCATTGAGTGTAGGGACCTGAATATGAAATTTAAAAGACGTCCGTGCCTGCGACCCTTCCCTGGATACTCATGAAACACGTTGCAATGAAGATTTCAACAACTCGTTGTACTCTGATTTTCCTCCGTCTTGCCCTCCTCCTGACAATGGTGGGAGGTCATGAATAGATGATTTTCATATCTGGTCATTCTCATATGGGCCAATGATAGTACACCTGCCAGAACAATTGCGATTCAATTTTTCAGTACGTAATGTGAAGGCATATATTGAGATAGCATCCGTGATGCACAGGGGTTCATACAAGCATGGTTAAGTGATCAGAGCAAATCATATTTTGTGAACCCCAGGCCATAAAGGCATCCATCACAGCAAAGAGGATGCAAAGCCATTAGGTGCTTATGCGTGCGCATGCTTTTGCTTTCCGGTTCTGATTTTCCTTAGATAGAACTGCGGGATAGTGAGTCAGGTGCAGTCACGGAACTAACATATGTAACAAACCTCCAATTCCTTGCCCTCCAACACGTAACCATCTGCACGGCCAGACTGCCCAGGTCGACTAGAGATGGTAGCATAGAGTCGACCAGCGGCGAATTGGGTTTCCAGGAGGGGGTCAATCTTGGCATCTATTATACGGTTAGTATTCAGAGACGTGACAAGGAGAACTTATATAACCTTTCTTTTTCTCGTCCAGGTTGCGTTGCGCGTGATTTGACAGCTTTTTGGGCTCGGCGCTGGCATCAGCGGCAGGGGCTTGGGTCTTCCCTTTCTTCGTTATGGGTTGTGCATACTGTCGAGGTGAACTTGTGAGACTATCGACCCAATACGGATGCCAAGGTACATACATGAGCTTCGTACCACTGACGGAAAGGAGTAGCGTCGATTTGGATAATTGCGCCCATTACAAGGGTATTGGTTCGGACGAGCTCATTGTTTGATGCATTGTAACTCTACGAAGTGAAGTATATCAGGGCGGTGTTCAACACGGATAAGGATATGAACTCACGACACCGATTATCCTCGTCTTCCTTGTGACGTGCTCTGACCCCCAAGCAAAGTTACCGGAATCAAGACGGAGTGCACGATACTTGAGGTTTCCTCCACGCACGCGGACGGTGTGGATTCGTTTAGGGCCAAGTTTTGTGCTAGCAGGTTGTCGTCCCAGCTCGAACTTTCTCTTCTTGCGATAATGGGCACGCTGTGCGCCAGTTTCAGAGCGCTTGTGCCGGGATGAGCGAGATATACCTAGTCAAGGCATGATCAATAAAAGCGACAGAGTTGAGACTGACGGCAGGAGCAGCACTGACCCATGTCGGAAAAGTCTTGAGGATGAGTCTCTAGCTTGCTTGCCAAAGGTTTGTGATGATACCCAACAATAAGGTTTGAAATACTTTAATCTCCGAGCGGCATACACCGAGGTTAGTGACTTAGTCACGGTCATGTGACGTCATACCTTCATTGGCGTCACGGCTGACCACCATCATGCATGATGGAAGGTTGCAGGTTGCAGAAGCTCGAACACCCACACAAGAAAGCCCCATGTTGACGTGTCCGCAGCAAATACAGGCTTGCCTCGCGTCGCGGGCGTGTTTTTGGATTGTACCCTTGCGATCGAGTTGTTGAACTTTTCGAAACTCCATCGTCCTTACTCCTCATATTTCAATGTCCATTATCCAAGATCCTGCTTATCATCTTCGTCGTGCTCACAGGCTGGCTTCTCGGCTGTTTAAACGCTTAACAAACAGTCTTGACCCCAAATCTATGCGGAATGAAGTAAACAGACTGGTTAATACTGTGTCAGATCCTGTCGCTAAGAAGGTCGCTTCTCGCTTGTGTTTCATCTCGTCGGTACTGAACAACAATCTCAGGACTTCAATGCGGATATGCAGTCGTTCTTTCGTCTTTTTACTAGGTATACAGAAGGGGGGACTACCAGAGAATCACTGTATGTAACGAGTTTTTAAGGTGCTTGCCCTTCTCACGCAAATTTCTCATAGAGACTGGGGAAAGGTCAAACCTCCACCTAGAGACCAGATTTTATCCTACGAGCAATTGCCAGAGCTGCAGAATCCTGACACTGTAACTGGCCTTGTGGAACTCGCTGTTCTGAAAGTCAATGGCGGTCTGGGTACTTCGATGGGTTTGTTCGTAACCTCCGATGTCGAGAAATGTTCTAAACTACCATACAGGCATGAAGGGGGCAAAGTGTGCGCTTGAGGTGAAGAGTGGCTTGACGTTTCTGGATCTTGCTGTGCAGCAGATCGAGCATCTCAACGCGACATATCATGTTGATGTCCCACTTCTTTTGATGACGTCCTTCAATACCCACCAGGATACCTTGCGTATTACTGAGAAACATCAGCACGTTCGCATCATACCTTTCAAGCAGTCGAAGTATCCAAGAATCATGAAAGACACACTACTCCCATGCCCCAAGCATGCACGGGACGATAAGTCCGCATGGTACCCACCTGGCCACGGTGATTTATATAATGTGATCTATCGGTCCGGAATGCTCGATCAATTACTAAAGGAAGGGAAGCAATATCTCTTTGTTTCAAATTCTGACAACCTCGGCGCCGTGTTAGTGAACCGCTGTTTATCCTGTGGAGAATCATGACTCGTTTTTGTGTTAGGGCGGATCCCAAAATCCTGAAGTATATGATTGACTCCAATGCGGAGTTTCTCATGGAGGTTACTGACAGGACCAAAGCTGACGTTAAGGTCGGTTTAGTGCGTCTTGCTGCATTTTCATGCTGATTGATATCTTCAGGGGGGAACATTGATAGGTACAGCCTCCCTTCGTCCAGCATAACATTGATCTGATGATCGTTTTCAGAGTATGACGGGAGTGTTATGCTACTAGAAATCGCACAGGTGTCAGCCGAACATTCTGAAGATTTCAAGTCCGGTAAGCACGCATGCTCCACCAAATGAGCCTTGCTTTCAATCAACTTTACAGTCCGCAAGTTTAATGTCTTCAACACCAATAATTTGTGGATCAATCTCAACGGTGAGTTGATCCTGGACTTCATACTTACTATCTCTGATGCAATATGTTAGCTCTCAAGAAAATCATGGATAACGGAGGAATGGATTTGGAGATCATCGTCAACCCAAAGGTCACAGACGATGGTCATTCAGTGATCCAGGTATGCAACATATATCGACGTTCTCCTTCAACTAATCTTTTTCAAAGTTGGAGACGGCTGCTGGCGCTGCTATTAGACATTTCAGAAATGTTCGCGGAATCAACGTTCCACGTTCTCGTTTCCTTCCTGTAAAAAATTGTTCAGACTTGTTGCTCGTCAAGAGTGACTTCTATTCCGTAGAGCATGGCCAGCCCGTTATCAGCAAAGAGGTGATCTTCGGAACCCCACCTGTAATTCAACTCGATGGGCATTTCAAGAAGGTGATATTGCACACATTGGTCTTACCGCGAACACCTTACTAATAATCATCAGATCCAGGACTTCCAGGCACGCTTCAAAACAATACCTAAAATTGTCGATCTCGAACATCTGACGGTCTCAGGAGACGTGCACTTTGGTCGTAACGTAACTTTGCGTGGAACAGTCATCGGTATGTTGCACAGCCGGAAGTTCTATGTGTCGACAATTTATCGAGCATATTGGAATCGTTCCAGTTGTCGCGAATGAAGGTCAACGAATCGACATTCCTGATGGATGCGTGATAGAAAATCGTGAGATATTTATTGGCCTGTCATAAATGATTTTACTGAGTTACTTTGATTTAGGATTGCTGTTAGGAAACCTAAAGACAACAGTAAGCCTCCAGTAAGTCAATGATTTAGTGAAGTTCTCAAAAATGATGTGCAGGAGTTGTAATATTCTGGGTCAATTTCTTTGATTCGAAGGGCTTTCTTTTGTGTACAGTAGATGCTTTGCGCTTCATGCTGACCTTAGCAGCAGCCATACCACTTGATTGATCATAATACCCACTTGTTCTGAACCATTTTGTATTACTAAAGCATAACCAGCAGAAATCGTACAACGAAGCAGACAACTATGAGCATCATAGAGACAGAAGTTTCCTCAACTCATTAAATACAAAAATCGCGAGATCAAGCCTCCCACTGTCTATGCCAAAAGTCCAAGGTATCTGCGAGAGGTTGAAAGCAGGAACACAGCTGTAGAAAGCTATTACAGTTCCTATATGGGCGGTGTCAGCAGGAGAAACAGGGAAAATAATTGGGCATACAATCATGTTCAGGTTGCCTGACAACAGCCCTGAAATGCACGTCTTGAACGTTTTGTTCAAGCCAAGTGAACTAGGTTACGTACTGTTTTCCAACACACAACCATCTGGGATGTCAATCCTCTGACCCTCGTTGGCAACGACTGTGTGCAGCTAAGTGAGTGATGCAGCACAGCGACATAGAAAGTACATACCAATGACAGTCCCACGAAGGGTCACATTACGACCAAAGTAGACATCACCGGTGACAGTCAGATGATCCAATTCCAGAATCCGGGGGATCTTCTTGAAACGCTTTTGGAATTGTTGGATCTGCACCAGGTGTGAATGTATGAAAATTTTCATGCGTGGAGCAATCCACCTTTTTGAAATGATCGCCGAGCTTGATAACAGGCGTGGTTTCGAACATTCTGTTCTCGTTGATCACGAGCTGACCATGGGATAGGGAGTAGATGTCGCTTTTGATCAGAAGAAGATCGGAACAGCTTTTGACTGGCAAGAAGCGCTTGCGGGGAACATTGATGCCATGCGCGTTCTTGAAATGCTTGATTGCAGCACCGGCGGCTGTTTCCAGCTGCACACGACATGAGCACCGCTCCAAAATACAGAGAATACGTCATACCTGAACAACATCGTGGCCATCATCATTTACCTTGGGATTGATGATGATCTCTAGCTCCATTCCTTCTGTCTCCATGACACGCTTCAAAGCTGTGATCGTTTAGTTGATTTCAGGAGTAAATCAGAGCAGATTAGAAGAGCACCTTTGAGATTAATCCAAAGATTGTTTGTGTTGAAGATCTTAAACTTTCGAACTGAGAGACGTTTAGCAAATCACGGGAAAAGATATTTCGCAGAGAATGCTCACCTGACTTGAATTCTTCAGCGTGCTCCGATGGAACTTGCGCAATTTCCAGCAGACGCATAGAGCCTTCATAATCTGTATCAAAACACTCAATATCACAGTAGGCGAGAGGTTGGCAAGAGGCATCACCAATGAGTGTTCCTCCCTGAATGTACAGTTAACAACGGGCCAGAATGACAGGAGCGACAACCTGCCTTGATATCAGCCTTGGTCTTGTCCGTGACCTCCATTAGGAACTCGGCTTGGGTGTCAATCATGTGTTGCAGGATGCTTTCGTCGACCCTAGAATGCAATGAAACTACAACCAAAGCATACTTCGAGGTAACCAAAGCTTACACTGCCCCCAAGTTGTCGGAATTCGAAACGAATAGGTATTCTTTGCCCTCCGATAGAAGCTGGTCCAATACACCAGAATGGAGAAGAGCATTATACAAATCACCGTGGCCAGGAGGATACCAGTGTTTCTTGTTATCATCAGCCCGCTTAGGACACGGAAGTAGGGTCTCCTTGAAGATCCTAGGATATCTAGATTGATTGAAAGTGGTGATGCGGAGCTGCTGGTTTGCGTATTTTTTGATGATGCGCAGGGTGTCCTCGTGGGTGTTAAATGACGTCATAAGAATCAGAGGAACGTCGACACGGCTGGTTGTGTTGAGGTGCTCGATTTGGCGCACTGTGAGGTCGAGGAAGGTCATGTCTTCCTTGACTTCGAGTGCGCTCTTGGCACCAGTCATTCCTGCCCGGAACGTCAACAAGGCATTCCGAATCGAAGGCAGCAGACAAACCCATTGAGGTGCCGAGACCTCCGTTGACCTTGAGAACAGCAAGTTTGTTGAGATTCTTGCTGTCCTTTGGCTTTGGTAGATCGGTGTATGGCACGATCTGATCAGCAGCAGGAGACTTGATACGATCCCAGTCCCTGCGAAAAGGCGTGTTAGAATGCAACGGAAGAGGACTAGATATGAAACATACAAGTCTTGGCTTTTCGCACGCTCAGCGAGGTAGCGCGTGAATAGATAGAAGAAAGACTGCATCTCAGTGTCGAAAGCCTGGTTATGGCAGTGATCAGGATCTATTGGCGTGTTTGATGGCGGGGGCGAACCTTTTTGGTGGCGGGATCATCTACTGTGGAGACGAGACGGCTGATCTCATTGCGCATGGTCTTTGCAGCCACGCCAGTGGTGGCAGTCTTGAAATCGATGTGACTGGTGCCGCGAACACGGGCATTGAATGAGTCGCTGCGAGGCATCAGGGAGTTGGACATGATGATAGGGCTAGTAGGGCTGATGAATGTTGAGGAAAGGAACGAGAAACATGAAAAAAGGGACACGTACTTTATATAAATGGGGGAGGTGGTGTTGGTTGATATTAGAAGAGGAGCAGATTGGGTCCTGATCAAAGCTTTCCGGTGTCTGTGGTGACGTTGATATTCTGTTTCCGACTCCTCTTCTGGTTGTAAACTCGGTTCTTCGTGAATTGGTTCACAAATCCACGATTTGGGACGATTGTTTCCGACTGCTGCCCCCAGGCTCTGCGTAGGAGTACTATGTAAACCAAGGGCTGAAAGCAGCGTACGGCTCTTCAGGTTTGTCGGTTGTTCCCACAAACGTGCATGCATAAACAAGGCGTTTACGCAACTCGTGTCACCGTCCTCATCCCTCCTTCCCCTTGAGGCCTTTATACCCTAATCTCCGTGCAATATCATCACGATCGGATGAATGATTTCAACCAGTTTGTGTCTCCGAACAACTACCTTATCAGCAGTGCCACGCTGCAACTTGTACCTTCCGATGATAACTGTATCACATGTATACGGCCTGCCTGAGCCCGCCTGTCAGTTTCTGTTCCTCGGGTCACGTCAAATGCTATCTGCTTTTTTTCCCTTCCAGCATTTATAATAGCAGTATGCGAACTCCTCATACAGTCGAGGATCCGGGCACCACATCGATATCCTCAACAGATATACTTAAATGCGCGATTTCCCGACGCCGCGCGCATCCGCAGCAGCATGGTATTGTTTCCATTCTACCGACGTTACAGGCACTGGGGTACCTTCTATCCGCGTTTCCAGCGCATCCCTACACTAGGCACAAGCCGACGTCGACGAAGTACAAGGGACGTCCTACCAATCAGCAAGTTTTGGGCCTGACATATGTTCAAGTTGACCATTTACGTTACCACAATCATGATCGGTTGACTCCCAGGGTTGACTCACAGGTGGGTCGAACAACAAAAATGAATGGCGAAATCACTCTTGTACTTTTGTACAAGAGGAAAAGGAAGGCAACATTCTTCGCTGCGGAGATCCAGGGGCGTAGTAGGATCAATCCGCCAGTCTATGATAGGCAAACGATTTTGAGAAAGGGTTAAAACTAGGATACTCAGTCTGGAATAGGCGGAATTCTATCTCCCCTTGATGCTGGGTAGATAAGCACCTCGTACGTAGGAGGTCGACTGCAGCGTGTTCAGAGATAGGGTCTTCGCTCTGATGGAATACAGAGCAGTTTTTAGCATAGATCTAGTCTCCCGTAATGGACTAGGGCGACAGTGATATGCTTATGGAGAATTTAGAAATATGGTGGCATCGATGACACTCATATGCATATACCGCCGAGCGGGTTCAGAGAAGTGAGTCCAAGGCAGGAGCTTGATCTGCCTACAGTAGTATACGTGCTACAAGCGAATTAGAGAGTTCAAAAATCCAACCCGTCTTAAATCGAAACGAGGTAGATTTCGGTTCGCTCTAGGAGTTACATTCCGAAGCGTCCCTCGAGGAGTATGGGCCGAAAATTTATCAACTAAATGATGTCCACAACGATGTCAACATGAACAAAACCAAAGGGAAGACCGCTATGTCTCTAACATCACACATGATTCCACCTCTGAAACTTTTATGCTTTCGTCTTCTCAGCCCCCGATTTTGGTTCGAGAACATAGTACCCACAAGTGCTTTGGTCATGGAGAGACGAAACGAGCTGGGTGGAACCCTGGAGGTCAGATTCCGACCGGTCCGAGAGACCTTAGAAGACACGGAAGCAGGAAGGGGAAGACGGAATGACGAATTCATATCTTCATCAGACGACATTTGGTTGTCATCCTGAATCCCGGACCGCGAAAGAGATGGGAGTTTAAGGGAAGAGGACCTTCTCCTATGTCGGGGCACATATTGCCGCGAGCCGACGCGTAGTGTGTTGGAGATGCAAACGACAAGAAGCGAGAGCACGGAAAATGGGGCATACTGGTACAAATATATATCGAGCTGCCTGGGAAGGAGACAAGGTACATCTGCGTAACTCGCAGTGGATTGTGCGGCATTCCAATACTGGCGAGGGAACAGGGACAATAACTGGAATCCGGGTTGCCGTATGCCCATTGCCATTGAAAAGGACTTTACAGTCACCTCGCGAATCGCAGTTGACTCTTCGGGGGCGATGGAGAGATGTCTAGATTCACAATAATCATGGTCATCCCCGCTGTGACCATAAACCTCAGTGCTTGAGATACACAGATAGTTCAGACACACCTGAAGACGACTACCGGCTTAAGACGATTTAAGAGGAACGCTGTGACTTCTTCTCCGAGTGTATTTTGGTAGCCGAGACCCACACCGGCATGTATCGTCCCTTTTTCACGCAAGGGTCCACAATCGAAATTGTCTCTTGCGAGAGGAATATGGCTCAGTAGTATGACAGGGTCAGTTGTCCGAGCTAAGAAAGGATTATGAATTATGGCAAGAAAGTAGTTAGAAATGGACCTCACCCTGAGCAATAGTGTTCACAAATTCAACAGGTCCACCTCGAACGGATTTCCAATGACTGAATGACTGTCCATGACTTTGCCGCTCAATATCCTCCTCCACAAGGCCTGGTGCATCCAAAAACACTATGGTATGGTTTGCGATTGAAACGTGCCTGTTCAACGGCCCGAAATGAGCCATGTAGCGCGATTTTGCGGAAGGTGAAAATGTCTGTAGACTGGAGGAGTATGTCAATCCTCATTGTAAGAATAAATCTTGCAAGATATATACCCTATGTCATGGTTGCCGGGGATGAAATATGCTGGAATCCCTGAGGGTAGATAGAATATAGCGTTGAATCTACGATAGTATTGCTCATATCTGGTGAAGAACATGGGTTATAAGCTCCATTATCATGATGCAACACACGTACTCGTCCTCTGACATGGCAAATCGTCCCCCATCCATCATGTCACCGAGAAATACCACAGCATCTGGCTTCTTACGCAAAGCCGCGCGCCAATTGTTCCTGAGGTTCAAATCGACCACCAGTCGGGTGATATATGTCAAGAAAGGACTTCGGTCGGGATATGAGCGATGATCTAGGATTTGTGGGTCCGCAACCAAGAGGATATGAGATGGTGCTGGGAGACGAGGAGAATGACCCTCAGGCTACAGGCACAGGCTTCAGTTCGTTCACAAGGTTAGATTTACAGTAACATGGACGCACAAAGACGCTGAAATCTGGCCAATTGCAGTTTCGTACAGCATAATTAAACACTCCGAGCTCATACCACAGAACTAGGCCTATCCAGAATACTCTGAGTCCATTTACCAAAGTCATGTTCAGGCAAGCACGTGGAGATTGGAAAGAGTACTCGACGAGATATCACCATTCTTAGATACGATCAGTGCTGTTTTACTCATGTATTGCCGCTACTAGTGCTATGCATATGTATGTGTAAATGTAGTGCAGAGCAATACACCGCCAGGACTTGTTAGATCCTCCAGAAGGCTGGATACAAGTGCAATGGTCCCGGCTGCTTGTACGAGACCATCAAGGAATCTATCAATGGTCTTTCGCATGTGGATCATGACCATGGCTGTCCCAAGGATGTTGGCCCTGTGTGCACGTTAGCCATGAACACCACGCGCTGAGATGAGCAGAATACCAATAGTTTTGCGCCGTCCTTCCTGATTATTAAAGTGGTTTTAGGATTGCACGAACTCGTAGCTAAAACGGGACTGACCTTGCTCGATAGAATATGAAGAACCACATAGTTGCACCTAGCGCTTTGGCAAGGAAAGTATACTTGACACCGGGTAGATGCGGGTGGAAGCCTGCAGCTGGTCCAGGGATTCAATAGTATTCATATTGAAAAGTAAATGGTAGAAAGACCATACAATGGCTCCCTGACATGACTGAATTCCGGACGTGGAGGACCAGAGGTGGAGGTGATATCTGGCCTTGTTTGCACTTGATGACACCAAAGCTCTCGGCGTAAATAATAATGACAAGACCTGAACGCTCGCGCCAACGTCGGGATGGAGAGGGCTAAGAAGCGGAAACGCAATTTGGACCTTCCAAGGGTAACATATCACGCGTCTGACAGGACATTCGAAAGGCTTTTCAAAGGTACAGTTACTCTTACCTACCTGATGTTCAAGCTGACCCTCTGCAAGAGGAATCTCTAGGAGAGATGGTAGCCGTTGTCAGAAGGAAGATGGGTTTGCCAGAGAACGCGTCAATCTGTCTCGCGCAATTTCGTGAAGGCAAACCTATTGACCTTGAGGATGGTAAGGGGAACGAATTCATCCGTTGGCTTTATTTCTCTCCAGCATTCCAGATGACGACTTCGACGCGTTCTACTCCATTGCCCATTCTACATCTTCGGTGAACGTCAGAATCACGGCGACGATGGATGCGGCACCTAGTTCTGATGTTCCGAAGGTAGGCCTGTCTCAATCGCTATGCCAGCACTCATGGGACATAGAAGGCGCCAAACACGAACACGAAAACAAATACTAACACTGTCTTCACTGGCAATGACTTTCTTGAGCCTCTCACGCGCATTACCGAGGAAGAGCAGATTGTTGCAGAAGACCATATCACGTTAACTCGTGCTACCAGGAAGGAGACTGACACAAGGGAGCTACGCTCGGGTGTGAGATCTGAAGGAGAGACTGCCGTGCGTAAGCGGACAGGAAAACCACCCAAGAAGAGGGAAAAGCATGAATCCGGAGGCGTCGCAGCTTGCGCAACCTCCAGCTATCCCGTTCCGTCGTCATCGAACTTCGTTGTTCCGGACTCGGCGGGAGTGAATGAATTGCAAGCACCCTTAGCATGCCAAATAGATGGTGATGAAAGTACAGTGTTTGCCATGGCCTCACCGCAATTGTTTCTTACTCGCTGGCGCAGTCTCGATCTCTGTTCCCCTCCAAACGCTAGCCAATAGCGATAGCTCCAGAAAATCCAAAAACACGAGACATAAAAAGAGGCGAGAAGAGTCTCAGTCCCTCCTTTCTGTAGAACCGATGCCTCCCTCATCACCCTCTCTGCCAATAGTCGGTGATTCTATGACGAAAATGCTAAACAAGAGGCGTTCGAAGACACCAGGAGCACCTTTTGCCGAGCAACTGGCCGATGCCATATCAGAGACTGCTGGTGTGTAGGGTTCCTCTCTGCATTACCTCCGTTCACTTGTGATACGTAGAACACAATCGAAAACAAATGGAGAAGCTTTCCAAAACTGGTACCAGGCGACAAGGTATATTGCTATGTTCAGGACTGGGTGACTTGTTGATAATCTAGCAATCGTAATAGAGAACCGCAAAGATTCGTCTAAGGCAGATGATACCGTGTCCTTCGGCAAGTATAGTACTTCTTACGTCTTCTGTCTGTTATTTAACGTCCATATCTTAGATGGTTCCGACAACTACCAAAACACCTCGCTCGGGCAGCATTCCAGTGTCAGCAGCGGGAGAGGTGGTGAGCATCGTAGTTAAGCTGCCGTACAACCTACCACTAACAGATGATAGTTGGAACAAGTATTGCTCCTGATGGGATAGAACCAGCGCACGAGGGTGGTGATACTAGTGGTGCGTTCGTATGTCCCATTTTTGTAGGCCCGAGTTGAGTGTTTCATACCACTTCATAGTACGTAACAAACGGGCGCGTGGCAGATCAAGAGCCTCTACTGCGGTTGAGTTAGAAGCCGCGAATGCAGATGTGATGGCGGCGTTTTCTCGAATTTTGGCTGCGAAACGAACACCCATTAGTTCATCTCCAGCAGGTAACGCGCTCCAACACCACGAGAACATGGATGTATCCCCCCATAGCCAATCCACACGACATTCTGCATCGGTGATCCCACAGTCCACCCCGAACGGAAAGAGGGACACATCAAGGTATTCGGAAGTCGTTTTGGAGCCTTCTTCGTCCAGAGCTGTAAATGCTGAAGGTACACTAAACTGGCTTGGTGGCATCTCTGATGCTACCGCTAGTCACGGCTCTTTCAAATCCTCTTCCTCTGTATTTGAAGACCAAAGTCGGCGTGGGCCAACGATATTGCCTATTGGTCCTGCGGATGCGTCGCCATACGCTGATATTGATCTTGATGCTCTCATTCGTGGCCCAAATGTTTCGGCTAAGGTTCTTGCTGATATTTCATCTACTGGCAGCAGCGAAGATGAGGAAGATCTTGAGCTAGCAGAAGATGATGGAGAGAGAAGAAGCAGCCGCCATGGCGGAAGATTCGTAGCCTCCGATTCGTCTGAAGATGGAGATATGGATGAGGACAATGGTAGCGTGGGTGTGGACGACAATGATGCACCGTCCATTATGGACTCTCGGGACAGTTCTTCCCCCCATCTCCATGAGAAACATGTCTCCTTTCAACTGGTCGATCGCCCAGGAGAGTCCCCCGAAGTAGGTAACAGTGGTGACCTCGCCTTTCATACTGCTTTGGCGGCAGATACAGCCGTATTTCAATTAGCGGGTCACAAGGATCCTGTGCCTCCTCTGTCGGATTGTGTTGCGGATACTGCAAACGATGACGTAACCGCTGCTCAGTCTTCTACAAACGGTATATGCCTCACAAATCACCCGAATCCAGCAAGCAATTATTTGCAGTCTAAGGTCTTCGATCCCTCTCGATCCCAGCGGGACGATACGAGCTCTGCTGTTCAGGAGCACGAGTCCGTAGATAGACAAAGGCGTGAAGGAATTATCCGACGGATGAAGGGTCGGAGTGGTAGATGTGTGGAAAAGATCTCGGTCGCCAGAACTCCAACAAAATACGACGGGCATCCCAAGGAAGCAGAGTCGGATTTTCTCCCTACGGATGGAAACACACAAAGCGATCCTCAACAAGCACAGAAGCAGGACAACATTGCTATCGCGACGGGGCCGGAAACATCGTCTCAAAAAGTTATGTCGTTGGATACCTGGACCACGCTCAAAGAATCCTCTCCTCTTCCTGAGGCTGAGTCTATAATCATGATTGACGAGCTTCAGTCTAGTAGCCCCACCAGCTCTCACTTTCAAAAGGGAACACAGATATCCAATTCCAAACCTGCCTTGACAAGCAACGATCCGTTGTTTATTTTAACCGAAAGCCAGCCTCCATTCCCGTACTCGCAGTGGGGTGACGAAGTGGCTACGAACGACTCTGACGACGAGCAGGAGGTGCAAGCTTCTGTCCAGCCACAATCACAGTCCAGGATCATCCATCCCCCGAGATACCGAAGACTGACAGACATAACGAGTCGAAAAACCTTCTTCCCGCCGGCCCCAAACCCAAGGCCTGCTCTTGTCTCCAGCGATAAGCTGGCAGATATGTATGGTAGATCAGGGGAGGAAGACATTGAGTCTGACATTGATACCGATTCTGATTCTGGTCTTGATGCCCAAGTCCCAAAGTCACATATCCCGAAGTCAAGAATTGCTGGGGTCTCACGTCACACTAGGTAGTGATTACATAAGCTATGTAGTTTCCCTGGTCATGGGACTCAGATTGGTGCTCCGGCGTTATTATGTAATGACATACATGACGCGACTTGGATTTTTTTTTTTCTCATCCCTCATCTATCGCCGCTCAGTAGCCACCAAGAGCTCCCCATTTCTCAGTACATGCTCTTCACCCAAAGTACTAGGGACGAGTGAGCTTTCATTGTTTGTATTCACGTTTCACTGCTGATGGGCTTGCAGTTATCTCAGTGACCTCGTATTCTCTCTCCTGCCCTTTTAAATACTTTTTTGCTTCGAATCATGCTTGGCCGTCATATCCTCAATCTTCCCCGTCTCGTCAGAGGTTTAGCTACTCACTCTGACTTGATGGGTGGTGTCCCGGCGGCGTTGCATTTGAAAACTGGCCAGACTTTCCATGGGAAGTCCTTCGGTGCCCCCAAGAGTATTTTTGGAGAAACTGTATTTTCAACTTCTATAACATCCTGTGAGATCATCTTATGACAGGTTTCTTCTCGTTTATTCATACTTTTTTCAGATACGGAATCGATGACTGACCCATCTTATCGCGGGCAAATTCTGGTTTTCACCACACCTTTGATTGGGAACTATGGTGTCCCTGCGAATAAGGCGCCCATTGACCACAATGATGTTGGGATGACCCTCGAGTCACAAGGGATCCAATGTTCTGCAGTCATAGTAGGGGATGTCGCAGAGAAATTTTCGCACCATGCAGCGGTCGAATCGCTTTCCTCTTGGTGCAAGCGACATAATGTACCAGGTATCACTGGAATCGACACTCGTGCAATCACGAGGCTTTTGCGCGACCAGGGGACCACTCTTGGTCGTATAGCCATTGGGTCTGAGGCGTTGTTGAATATTCCGCAGAGCCATGAATTCTGGGATCCCTCGGCGGAAAACCTTGTGGATCAAGTTTCGACCAAAGTTCCATACGAGTTGAATCCCGCAGGCTCTATCAAAATCGCTGTCCTCGACTTCGGCGCCAAGGCAAATATCTTGCGGTCGTTGGTCCGTCGGGGGGTTGCAGTGACTGTCTTGCCATGGAATTATGACTTTAATGCGGTCAGGGATCAGTACGATGGTCTGTTCTTGAGCAACGGTCCTGGCGACCCGAAGCATTGTTTGGAGGCTGCGTTGAAGCTGCGTCGTACTCTGCAGGAGTGGGACAACCCTGTATTTGGTATTTGCATGGGACATCAGATCATTGGCATGGCTGCAGGTTTGGATGCGTACCGCATGACATTTGGTAATCGTGGCCACAACCAGCCTGTGCTGGCCTTGGCCTCGTCTGGATCCATCAAAGCTGGCCGAGTGTACGTAACAAGGTACGCTGCTTTCGGGTTTCTACTCGAAATTTAGATTTATTTATTTTGTAGTCAAAATCATCAATACGCGCTTGAGCTACAAGATCCGTTTCCCAGCGGCTGGGAACCTTTCTTTATCAATTGCAACGATTCCTCCGTCGAGGGCATCAAGTCCACTGTGGCGTCAGGGAAGAGTGTATGGGGTGTCCAATTTCATCCAGAGAGCGCTGGTGGGCCGCTTGACACGATGGAGGTTTGTAATGTTAATATTTTGCCGAATGATGCTCACCAATGTAAGCAGATGTTTACTGATTTTGTTGCGGAATGTAAGACGCGTGCGCGCAAATAGGCGGAAGCAGGGGTGTACTTTTAATGCTTGATGTCATAGCTGTCACGTTGTGACTTGTACTGTAACTTGTTTATCTTCACAACCATGAATTTCCTTGATACCTACGACGTGACTGGGACGAGTACACCCTCAGACAACCAGCAAGAGCAGACTCTTAACGAGGAAGTTTCTGATGTTATCGGTCATATTGGTCGGTTTTGGGGAGGTTTCAGACGACAGGCAAGGGCTTTTGCGTGCACAGCCGTTTCAATTCTCTCAACCATAATTGCAGAGCCAGACTGTATTTCAGACTGCTCGGAACGACTTGAGTGGGGTCGTCATTCAAGCGCAGAAAGAACTTGGCAAGTTGACTACTGATGCCTCCGCGCAGCCAGGACCCGAGAACACGAGTCGAAATGGAGAGAACGCCTCCGCAGAGTCCGAGCCTCCAGACCAACCTCATGTTGACCCAGAAGCGACTTCCTCGTTGCGACAGGAACATCTCGACGTGCCGAGTACAAATACCCTCTTCTCCCGTCTCCAGGCGGGACTACCACCCAATATTGTAGCGGCGGTCAGTAGCCATCTACCAGAATCATTAAGGCATGCATCCGAAAACATCGACTTGGCCCAACTTCGTATGAACCTATTAAACGAATTTCAGCGGGTACAAGGAGTCACTCGGACGCAAGCGGAAGAATATGTGCACAAGAGTGAAACTCTCCTAAGGGAAGCGATGAAAGAAGCTGGGGAAGTTCTACGGGATGCTGTCAAAATACTCCCTCCAGAGGATAACCATAGTAACGGAGGGGCCGGACTCGTGTGGGATGGATCAGATATGTGGTCTCTCCCAGAACCCCTAGAGTCCACTGCTCCAGAACGGGAACAGCAGCCAGAATCCAGGGTGCAGCAAGGATCGACCGATTCGGTCGCCACCCGTGCAGAGTTCTTGTTACGGCGATTGAAGCATGATCCAGCCATCATTAGGCACGATCCAGAGACGGATACACGCTTGAAGGAATTGTATTCAACATGGATGTCTTCAGAGGTCGACTCCAAGGATGGCGGTATAGATGGCGAAGCATGGTCAGCGAAGTCATCTGCTCTCCTGGATGACCCAGTGGCTGGTGAATCTTTGAGGGACACACAGGATACATTAGGTTTGTTTGCTTTCAGCTTATTCTTCCTATCTCTCTGAGGTATTCTGTGCCGTAGTCCCATCCGAAATGACGAGAAGCACTTTCTGGGCACGTTTCTTCTTTCGCGTTCATCAAATTGAAGTTGAAGCAGAGAAACGAAAAGCGCTTATAGAAGGTTCTTATCCCTTTCACTCGCCAGTTCCTGACTAACCTCCGTATTAGGGGCTCTTGAAGAAGAGGACTTCAGCTGGGAGGATGATGATGAGGAGCCCGCTTTGAACTCTGGAACTCCTTTGGCCGCAGCATCATCTTCCGGTCTACCGTTGATGAATGTCCAAAGAACGCTAAATGTTACAGCATCTGAGAGTGGGGAAGAGAGCTATGATGTCGTATCGTCAGGAAATGCCAGTCCCAGAATAACCAGTCCCAGGATCACCAGTCCAAAGATAGCTAGTCAAGTCGATAAGTCAAAGAACGATGCCGACGACCCAGACAGTGACTGGGAATAGCTCACTCAAAGCATATGCTCATCGTCTCATGTATCTATCACTGTATCTCATCGGTTCATTAATCTTTCTGTTCAGCGGGTCATGATTCGCTGTTTTAGTAACGGATGCACTGGACCCCAAGCAGCATTGTTATGGCACAGGAATACCATGCGTTGGCATCCTAATCGTGCAAATCGTGCAAGAGGAGGGGGCGCTTGAGCTACTGAATTTATCATTCATGCCCATCAGGCCTAATCAATTATATCACATAAGGACGGAGAAACATGATATGGGATGAGGCATTCATCTTGTTTTTCAGCCGTCGGATGATACAAGTAACATGCAGTATATTTTTACGTAGATGATGAGCGTGCCATATGTCGTGTATCCCAAAAAAATACTACAGTAGTTCAAAACTAAGTACCCTATACAAAAGCATGGATTTAGCACTATTTAGGGAAGAGACCACAGAACATTAGATTGTGTAAAAGAAGCCAGGTTGCCCTTCTAGATTGCTCAATTTGCCTTCTCGTGCAAGTCTGTTGCGTCGCATGAAGGTAAATGAAGTCATAGCGAGGAGTACGAGCGTCAAAAGCTGGCATCCAATAGTCGCCCATATCCCATTGAGGTACCTGCAAATAAATTCAGTGCTGATAATGGATGGTATCCGATGTGTACGGGAGACCTTGGGAAATCTTGCTGACGGTAGCTATCAAGCTAAGCATGAGCGGAGTTGGATATCCTGGTGTTGAACGATCTTACACTGTGGTAGCAAATATTCCCCCAATCCCACCGAACGCGACGATGATAGCGGTGGACACAGATCTCTGAGAGATATTCAATTTGTCTTTTTTGACTCAGGGAGCTTCCTCATTACCTTGCTGTGAGATACGGTGTTGTTCGCGCTCTAAAGTTCTCCATGAGTGCAAGGTTACCTGATATATGGAGAAAGACAGACATATGCTAGGATGGCAGGAATACATGCCGATACACCAGCATTAGCGATGAAGAGCCCTGAAAAGAGTATAGGATTATTTCATCTTTGCAATGATCGCGCCCACTCACCCAGATACCGTACTCCATTCCGCTTTCCATAAGCAGTCAACAAGAGGCCGACAATTGTCACTATAGTTTCAATAGCTATGAACATGGCCCGTTTTTTCGTCCTATCTGATATCCACGCGAAAGCAAAGCAGACGATAGCCTGTATGATGTCAGACAGGGAAACAAAGAATAAATGGAGTAGAGCCCACAGCGAAACAATAAGGAGGGGAAGAGAGAAGGAAGGAGTCTCGCAAGCCCCACCCCATCGATCGTAGTATGATTGTGATAAAATACCCTACAGGAATCAAATTAAAAACGATTGTTATTTGGATCAAGTCGACTGTCACCTATGGCATATGCTGGCATTGTCGCATTCATGAACATCAACGCTGAAATTGATGATATATTGAGATTGCTATTGTTAAGCCGTGAGGTCGTTTACCGTACGCCCACATTGTCCAGTCACCCAAATGATGCAAGACTTTGGTCAGCGTTATTTCATCGGGTATAGCATCGCCGCGGTCAGATTCAACACGAGAGAGGATGAGCTGCAGATTTGTCAGGGGTGGATGCAGGTTAAATGTCCAGAAAATGCGAATGACCTTTGTCTGTTCTTCAGAAAGAAATTTGTTCTTGTCCGGAAACTCAGGGATATAGAGGAAGGCAAGCAGACCCAGGGCGACAGTAATGGCACCTTCGATTATCTAGCTTCTGTCAGATTTTGGTCTACTAAGAAAAATGATTCTCACGAAAATCCACCGCCATGCCTCGATTCCGCCCTTCCCTTTTAGGAGAGTGAGTGCATAACCTATTAGAGGCCGCTTAGTTCGTGTAGTGACTGAGATCTCTATGCTTGAACAAACCGAAGATCGGGCTGAATCCTCCAATTACAATGGAAAAGAGATAGAAGAACGCCAGTCTTGTAGCGTGATTTTAACAATAATCGTTACATGCGCGTGGAGGGACAAACCTCTTCTGCACCTCGTGACGCTTATACCTGGTATGTTTGAGTGAGTGATCTGTCAGCCAAGGACATCTTGAAGGTCATACCAGGTAGTGATGATGAATACCATCGCCGGGAAAAAACCGGCCTGATATGAATGAATGTCACTTCAGCTACAACGCAGCAAAAGCATATGAAGACTAACCTCAAATATACCAAGAAGTATGCGAGTGAGGAGCAAGTACCCCCACGTTGGAACAAAGCCCATACCCAACTCGGTCGCCCCCCAACTAACAACACAGAATGTCATCCATGAACGCACTCCAAGGCGACGCAAGATGATGTTGCTCGGGAGTTGTCTGAGAATAGTAAGATGTACAGGGTACAATCCTCACCATCGCGAGAAACTTACAAGAGGATGTAGGGGACGAAGTACAGACACGAGACAATACTATATCGCTCTCCTACTGTCAGTTTCTGGGTAGTAAGTGCATGTTCAGCATAACCTCTAATATCGATGAAAAAGAGCAGTGTACGAACTAAGTTCGCTGCCATCCCTGCAACGTAGGCTATACCGAGGTTGGTCCGATCGATAAGTGCGACAGCGTACAAGACTCCAAGCAAAGGCAAGATACGGCGGTCTACACGTCGTCTGTGGCCTGACTTCACTGATTGAACTAGGCGAAAAAAGACTACCCACTCACATAGTTTGCCTCTCGAACGCCGGGGAAAATTGATTGACGATAGGTCCCTCTACATCTTCACTACTTCTTTTCTCAAAAAGCGAAGAAGGTTTGTCGGGGGCACTCATGTCAAGGTTGTAGAGTTAACCTGAGCGTATCACGCTGGAGTCGACGACACTTTTATAGGATAGGCAGCGAGGCCCAGACTTGTTGGTATCACAGGGGTTGTGATCAGGTTGTGATTGAACTTCGAGTTCGGTCATGTGTACATTGTGTGAGATTCTTGGTAGATATCATAGGCACAGGCTTGTCATTGCCCAGGGGGGATTTACAGCCGCTGAAGACTGTTTCTAGAATTGGGAAAGCTGTCAAGCGACTCTGTTATGAAGGGAAGGTTGGACATCCATAAACATTCCGGTACATTATCAAGGCAAAAGGACACAAGCGGCGGCAGGTGTGCAGGGTCGTTGCGATGTCCTTTGGTAACATATGTAGATGGGTATCCCGTTCGTACGGTGTTCTTAATTTAGATAGAGTCCGCTATTCCGGACACAGGGTCTACCCAAAAAATGTATTTGGCAGTATTTGGACATCATTGGATTCCCAAGCCTTTCGTGCACGCTCAAACGCATATGCTTAAGATAGTAATGACACTAACAGTGGCAAATAAGTTGAAAATTGACAACATTCACTGAGGTGTAAGTCCCTTACTCACTTGTGGTTAGTCATACTTTATTCTCTTTTACTCTGGAATCTGTTACCTGCATTCCACAGTAAGTAACACTGAGAGCACATTGCACTGTTATCGAAAAGATTGTGGGCAAATGATGATCTGGGGGTGTGCCAGATTCAAGTTGGTCCTCATGTAGCATGTTATAAATAGATACAAACTCGATCTCTGTCGTGTCACAGTTACACGTGGCCGATGCGCCTTTGATCCCGTAGAACGTCGCGAACAAGTAGTTCGGTACTTCCAGACTATGCGGCTTGGAGAACGTAGAAGTCTCAGATCAGCGAGCCACCTGTACTCTCGTACGGTTACAATCCACTTCTTTCGTCTCTGTTGGGTCGTCATTCTCATCTGGGGAGAGTTGGGGGTATTCTTTTGGAGTCTTTCGTCTTGCAAATGGCCGAACTTTAACAAGGTGGGCATAGGTTCCTCCCACTTGACACAGTTGCCTAAAGTCGATCATTAGTCTGCAGAGAAGCCTACCCATGTTCTATTGATCTCAGATCCCCAGATACGACTCCCTTCAAATTCGCAAAATGACGTTAGCTGGTTAAGCCATATTCGACACTTTCTTTTTCACCTGAACCTCAAGAAAAGTTGGCATGTTACAACCCGACTCCAACCCCATGTCGTCATTTTCTTGGGGGACATGCTAGCAAGCGGAAAATCCATCAAAATCGAGGCAGAGTGAGTTTCTCAGTACGGCCAGTATGCCTCTTCAATAATTTACTGATCATTGCAGATATCAGCAGTACTTTCAGAAGTTTCAATCGATCTTCAAACTTAGTCCGTCCGTCCTAGTTTATCATATACCCGGAAACAACGATGTCGGGTGCGTAACGCATTCAAATCATATTCAACCAACGTAAACTGGTATCTCTTGTCAGCATGGGTGTATCTCCGTCGTTTTCCAAAATTACACGTGGCCATTACTTGAAATCCTTCGGACTATCCAATCAGCTAGTTGACATCAGGAATCACTCATTTGTACTTCTGGACGCCCCCGGTCTCGTCGACGAAGATTATCAACGCTCCGCCTACGGTGTTGGTTTCGAGAACTGGAATGCCATTCCCGAAGGAGCAGTCTCCTTTGTCAAGAGTATTAAGCGAGGTGAGGTTTGTGTTTCTTTTGTAGTGCAAGAACGTTCTGATTCGTTGCTCATCAGACGAGCGTCCCCTGATTTTGCTCAGTCATATACCCCTCTCTCGTCCTGATACCGTTTCCTGTGGACCTCTCCGAGAAAAAGGTGCAATACGTCGTGGAGTAGGCCATGGCTATCAAAATACGCTTGGCAAGCAGACAACAGTGTTTTTGTTCCACACTCTTCAGCCATCGGCGATCTTCAGGTCCGTGTCATAATTTCACTTGTCTCGTTCTGAAATAATTATAAAAAAACAGCGGCGATAATCGCGATTACTGTGAATACACGCATACAACTAGCAATCACAAAGATGTTCGTGAGGTCACAGTCAAGTCTTTCTCCATGTCAAATCATATTCACTATCCTGGGTTTCAATTACTATCACTTGTCAACCCATCCGGTTCTTCAAAGTCGTTGCTGGACACACCGTGCCTTCTTCCGGACCAGTACGGAATTTATACCTCGTTATATGTACCCTTCTTCATCTTCAGTGCTATTTTCCTCCTTGTCCTCAACTGGTATAGAAGGCGCCAACGTGGCATTCACCAGATTGGGCCCCTTGTCGTTTCCTCTCACAATGATGGCTCCCCTCATGGGAACGGTCATAATATCCCGCTTACGCACCCAGAATCGGCTATATGGTCGTCGCACACGCCGCCGGCGCCGATCAGCCCGAGGGGCATCTTACCTTCATCACTACGGACGTCCAATGGCCATGAGAGTCCGGCTACATTTCGCCCTTCCCGACCTGCCACCCCTTTGGGCTCACCATTTTTGACTCCAGCTGTCTTGACTCCCGAGGAAGATGACGAGTCGATGTATCCCACTCAATATGCCATGCGGCGAGATAGTCGACCCCAAGACGATGACCACGAAAGAATAAGCCCTGATTCTCAAATGCAACACTTTACCTATGCTCCAAGTTGGAAACCTGTTGCGAGGCGTGGATGGTCATGGTCATGGACTTTTGTTTTTCGAGGGAGACGGAGACGTATGACTCTCCGAGTGCCAGAACTTTCAGAAGTACGAGGGTGGCTGAGGGGAGATGGGCAGTCGCATCGTGGAATCCTGCACATGACAGTGATGGATGAACTCAGGATTCTATGGCCTGCTGTACTACTTTGGGTGTTAGTGACATGGTTGATGTCTTAGGTGTACACATAGCAGGGTACTAGTAATTACATATGGACTATGTTAGACTGCACGAAAACGTTGGTACGCCTGAAACTTGCTAAGAATCAGGTGAAGAAGAGCGTTGTAAGCCCAGTGCTTACTTGTGATACTTATTCCGCGTGAGGTCTGTGTTCGTTCACTATTCTGGAGGAGTCGTTGGTGAGTCCTGGAAGTTGGGTGATAGCAAAGCCGGCTACACCAAGGACTGAACAAGAATTGGTTTATTAGCGAGATTAGGGATAAAGAAAACGGAGGGATTACACACCATAGCCTGAAAATTTCTCGAGAGGCGCGTGATAGTATAGGCTTGTAGTCCAGCATGCAAAAAGCCAAGTTCCTATCAACCCTATATTGAAGACAACGGCCGCTGTATGCCAAGTTGAACGTTGCCCAACTCGAAGTGTGTATCTGAGTTGATCCGCAAGGAAGAGGACGGACATGGTCAGGAGAAATATATGGCCTGATACGTCATGTCCCCTCCTAAGTCTGGGCATGGCGCGCCAATCGATTGGGGGAATGAATGATTGCAGAGAAGAGCTTTGAAACAATTCAGGATGACTATTGGGCGAGAGGATTGATTTGGAGAAACAGAATTCAGGCGGGACTGAAACATGCTCTCCCGACGGCAGTGAAAGTAGGCATTCTCCTCCAGACGCAATGACAACTCGTTCGAGGAGTGCTGGGCCGAAAAACCAGTTGGTGAATACAAGCCAAACACCTGTCTCCATCGCCCACTTCGCTATTCTCCCGCCAGTTCTAATGCTAGGAGGACTGGTGAGCCACAGAAAGAAGAAGGCTGCAGAAGTCCAGCCCCATGCTATCTTTATGAGATAGACGTTGAGGAAGTTGGATTTGTGAGCAAAGTAATGAACATGTCCTAGGGGATGCGGTAAATGGGCAAGGAGAGGGTTTGAAGTGTCGAGATATGTGTGGTTTACGACGGAGTAAACAGTTCCACAGAGCGCGATGAACGAGACTGCCAGCAAGAGTGACAATCGCAGGTCCGGCATCGTCGTACGCATTCAAGCTTTCAACTGCAAGTGCGCATGTGATACA
>QFEU01005301.1:56966-82277 GCA_003316345.1 Tricholoma terreum | reverse complement strand
AATTCACGACGCGACGCGTGATTTTGTTAATCACCGACATTCCACGTGTTTTACACAAAATGGACTATCTCAGATTCATAGGTGTACCTTTTGTCGCATTTCTCAGAAAGTACTTTCTTTATTAATCTTTTGTAGACGACTTTGAGAAGCTTTTTGGTCTTTTTCGACTAATTTGGAATATCACGTGACGTTGGTGGGATATGCATGTCTTCTACCTTAAGGCGGGCCCAAACGATGTGATCGCGTCGTTTGGGCCCACTGTAAGTTTTCTTTCCTTTTTGATAAACTGACTAACTTGTTTCGTAGGTTTTTTACTACTAGTAACAAACAGCGTCGCAGAACGACGCAACGCAGGCCCAAACGGCATGATTGTGTCGTTTGGGCCCAAAGTAAGTTTTTCTTTGTTCGTTTCTTTTTTATAAAATAACTAAATTTGTATCTTTTCAGGGTGCTAATCTATATGTAACAAGGAACGGACACCCATGACCACGCCCATGCCGCCACGTCACGCTAGCACACCACCCACCCCAGCCTCACGAGCAACTGCTCGTGGGGTGGTTGGTGGGTGGAACGACGCAGGGGAGGGTAGACAAGGGGGAGACGATGACGACGAGGCGGGGGGAGAAGGGACGAGAGACACCCGCCCCACGAAGCAGGAACGGATGCCCACGCCTATGCCCACGCTGCCACGTCACGCCACACCCACGCTGCCATGTCACGACAGCACACCACCCACCCCAGCCTCACGAGCAACTGCTCGTGGGGTGGTTGGTGGGTGGAACAACGAAGGGGAGGGTAGACGAGAGGAAGGTGGAACAGAGACGACGACAGGGGATAGATGGGGGATGAGGGGCAGCACCCAGGCATGCCTACGAGGGGGGAGACGACGACGACACACCATCCACCTCCAGCCCCACGAGCAACTGCTCGTGGGGTGGATGGTTGGTGGAACGGCAACGACAACGACTGCGGGGGGACAACGATGACCAGCCACAGCACCACCCACCCCCAGCCCCATGAGCAACTGCTCATGGGGTGGTTGGTTGGTGGAACGACGAGAGGCAGGGGAGATGAGGGGGAGATGACAATGATGAGACAGGGGGCCCAGGGACGAGAGACACCCGCCCCACGAAGCACCCCCCAACCACTGCCACGAGCAATTGCTCGTGGGGTGGAAAGGGGTGCTATGTGAGAGGTATGGGGGTGCAAGCGAGATGGGGAATGGAAGGGGGACGAGGAGGGGCAAGGGGACGCCCACGAAGACCGACGATGACCAGCACCCTGCACCACTGCCACGAGCAACTGCTCGTGGGGTGGATACCGGGTGTGAGTGCACAGGAACGACAGGAAAGAGGGGGGGAGGGGGCACAAAGCGGCACCAGCCCCACGCCTACAAGCATCTGCTCGTTGGGTGGTTCGCAGGTGCAGAGGGTGGACGAAAACACCACCACCACCACCACCGCTGTGAGCACCTGCTTGCAGGGTGGACAGGTGAGGGTGAGGAGGGGAGCGAAGATGACGATGAGAGGGGGCGACGATGCCCACCCGACAAAGCACCCCCAACCGCCGCCACGAGCAATTGCTCGTGGGGTGGAAGGGGGTGTTATGTGAGTGGTACAGGCACACGAGGGGGACACCATGCTCCACGTGTCGATGTGCATAGCTCATTGTCTTTAGATGTTTTTTTTTACATTGTCTAATGTATGTACATAGTTTCAAATATAATATTACTTGAAAATTTAGTATGTCTTGAACACTTGATGTAAATGCCATCATCATACTCCTTGCTTCTTATCCCCTGTTCCAAAATTCCCCCTCCCCCTCCCCCCTTTCACACAATCACACCCTTCCCCCTTGCACACAAATCCCTCTTCTCCTCTTTCAGTCACACATTCTCCCCCTCTCCCCCTCCCCCCCTCCCCCATTTCACACTCACACAGTCACACACTCACCCCCCCTCCCCTCCTTCCACACACTCACACACTCCCCCTCCCCTCTCCTTCCACACAGTGACACCCTTCCTTTCACACACTCACACACTCCCTTTCTAGGACAGCTCAGACTTTACTAGGACAGCTCGGACTTTACTAGGACAGCTCGGACTTTGCTCAGACTTTACTCGGACAGCTCGGAGTCCGCTCGGACTAGGGGGGGGAGTGTAAAGTACAGCACAGCAGTGCGCAGGTGCGTGTCAACAACTATGTGGTTCCTGGATAGGAAATCAAGTCCCAGAATTAGATCTGTGTGTAGCTCAGGGAAAATAATGGCGTTGATTGCTCTCGATTTCCATACAGCGTTGGGCGATTGAATATACAGCCTACAGTATTCCAACAATAATAGTTTAGAGTCCAATCTTCTCTTCTTATTTGTAAAGGCAGCTGAAACGGAAAGGGGCTTGAACAGTGGCTTGGCAACGAGTCCGAGGATTTCAACAAGTTCACTAGAAATCAACGCTGGTGGAGAGCCATGGTCAATCAGTGCCAAAATAGGAGTAGGCGCGCAAGTGAATGGCGCGTCAATGCAACACGTCCACTGTAGATGTTCAGGGAAAGAAAAAGCAAGGGGCACGTACTCTTCTCCTTCATCCCCTCTTCTCCTTCATCCCATGCTTCACAGTTCTCAAAGTAGTCTTTGTCGTCACTTTCGTCGAAGACCGCAGCGATGTGTGTGGTTCCTTGGCTTTTCTCGAATGCAGCCTTCACTTTGGCCGCATTTTCAGGCATTACGTTCCTGCATGCTTCTAGAGTACACCTTGTTACTTTGCAATTCGGGGAGATATGTCCAGCATAGAATGTCCGGCATTTGAAACACCCGAGATGCAGGAAGAGTAGTGTCTTTTCTTCGTCCGTGAGATGAGGGATCAGTGGGGAGCTGTAGCTGTTCATGGTGGGGGTGACAATCGCCGTTGGAACAGCGTTGGTGGTGGACACGGTCTTAGGTTTCTTTGCCTCTTGACCCATTGCGAGCACCAAGCGTCAAGGTCTTGCTCCAGAAGACAAACCTGTTCCTGCCATTCCTCCAAGGTTGTGATGGCATTGAGCATTCCTATAGTAGCCCCAGGAGGAATGCCATTGTTAGCATTATACAAATGTTTCAGCGCAGGGCACAGGCAAGGGACGAGATGCCTTTGCAGGGCGGTGGGGGCAATGTAGTATGGAGATCCAGCAGTGTGTAGTTCGTCATTCGCATTTCGCACTTTGTTGATCCACATGAGGAAAGGGGTAGTTGATTGGAATGCAATTTGGTCTTGGATCAGTTCATCTTCCCACGAACGTACCAAAAATTACAGCTTGAACTCTGTCATGAAGACTTTGAATGTCAGTGCAGCGAGACGATCTTCTTCAGCAAGAACCCAAGATTGGACTGTCGCCGACTCAAAGTTGTATAGTATCTTGCCCACCTGGTCCACGTTGGCAATTTCTTTGTTGGCAAAGTAACGACGACAGGCTGTTTCAAAAGTGCGCAGGACCGCAATGGTGAGGGTACCTGGGGACAGGATAGGTGCCAAATTTGGCAAGCTTTGCCAAACATCAGCAAGAGCGTATAGGGGATCAACGAGGGGAGCCATGATTGCAGGCAGACAGGGGTATTCGTCGTCTGTGTCGTCTGGGGAATTGCATCAATAATAACGGTGTACCGGGACAGTCGCAAGTTCTTCAGGGTGCTCTTGTTGTTCTGGGCTGGCAGGTGAATCACATGTGCTGGATAAGGGTGGGGAGGACAGTGGAGAGGAGGTGCCTGTATGCGCGTAACTTGTATGCTGCTGACATGTACGACTGCATGTCGTCAATGGTACGGTCGTGGATGGTTGGCGAGACAGTTTGCAGGGTGCAGCTTCTGGTTCAGCGGTCAGGTTGGGGGGGGGGGGGGGGGGNNAACGATGGTGAACAAGTTTAGGTGGGTGAAGAAAAACACCATGATGAAGCCTTCCCTATATACTTAGATAGGGTGGGTTGAGATGACGCTTCTTTGAGAAACGCGTCAGTGTTTGACACCGGCAGCGCTAGGAAGATGTCAGGGATGTCTGCCATTTCGGACTTTGGTGGGTTCTCGCCGAGGCCTCCGTGACAGCGTGGGTGTTGTTAACGTGATATGGAAGATGGTATCCTAATTGGGGCCAGCAGGGAGTGTTTTAACGCTGTGTCGGGTGTGAATGAGGCAATACAGTGCGTGGTCTAGGTAGCCTGTCAGTAAGGTGCAGAACTGTTCAGCTAGGGTATCACGTTTCAACCAAGATCAAGTTTAAAAAAAAGTGGAAGAGAGTTATTAGAACTCCCAACACTCAAGAGACAGAACGATGTAAACTAGATGATAGTGTGGATTCAAGATGATAATCTACAATTAGTTTACATTGTATGATAAGGGTTTGTGTCCACGTGATGTCCGCGTGATCATCTATGTTAGTTAAGATGGACTTGCAAGGTGACATGACAGGGAAGGGAATATAGTGCGTAAGAGTACCTCTTACATCAGCAATGCAGTCGTTTACACTTTACTGTGACACCTGAGCTTACTTTCATGTTCTGACAACAAAATGTTTTAGCCTTTAGCACATATCAAAGCTTCTCAAAGCAGCTAAAGTAGTCAGAAAGAAGTCAAAAGGTTTTTTCTGATGCCACAGCATATCATCCCCAAACAGATGGTGCAAGTGAGCAGATGAACAAAACACTCAATCAAGCCATCTGATACCATGTTGACAACAACCAGAAAGGCTGGCTTGCAAAGCTTCCCCATGTCCATTTCACCATCATGAACACAGTGAATGCATCTACCAGATTCTCTCCCTTCCAGCTAAAGACTGGCAGATCTCCCCATCTCATTCCCTCCTTGTTCCAGTGGCCACTGATCCCACACCTGCTGAGACTGATGCACAGGAAATCATTGCACACTTGGAGCTTGATGTTAAAGAGGCACAGGACAACTTACTTGCAGCCAAGATCCACCAGGCTTATCATGTGAACAAGCATCAGGCACCAGAGATTGTATACAAGGAAGGTAACCTAGTCATGCTGTCAACAGAACACCAGTGCCACAACTACAAACAAAAGAACAAGAAATGTGTCATGAAATTCATGCCCTGAAGTGATGGCCCCTACATTGTTGTCAAAAGTTTCTCCAAGAAATCTGAATACACACTCTGTCTTTCCAACAACTCACAGACATTTCCCAGATTTCACTCCAGTCTTCTGAAACCCTTTGTACCCAATGACCCCACACTATTTCCTGACTGCAAATTCACCTGACCAGGGGCAGTAGTTACAGAAGACAGCACTGAGGAAAACATGATCAACAAGGTTGTTGATGCACAGCATTATGGCAGAGGGAAACAGTACTTGGTACATTGGGTAGGTTATGATCATGACCATGACAAGTGGTTGTTGGGCAGAATGCTTGAGGAACCCAAAGCTCTAGGTGTATGGGAGGTGGAAAACAGTACCAATGTTTGATGACATACAAGTTTTTGGAGTGGGAAGGGGTGTAACGCTGCCCCTCAGCCCCTTACCACAACCCAAGGACATCAGTGCATCCTTCGATGCAGCTATTACATATCAACACTTCTATTACACTTTGCTGTCATGCCAGTGGACTTTTTACTATATCCTTTCATTTTCATCTTTGTTGCCTCCCCATCCTTGCTCTGTGCAATGAAGGTCAGTTCATTTCATATATTTACACCTGATCCTTACTCTGTGCAATGAAGAACACAACTTTGTCCTGTCCCATGTGTGAATAGTGAGGCTTGCTTAACCCAGCAGCCTTTCAGGAAGTGAATAGAGTGCAGATTCTAGCAAATACACAAGTGACAATGTCAGGTTGGTTGACTAGAAGTACAAAAGAAGTTGATTAATCAAGTTGACTGTATGTTGACAACATTGACCATGCCATCAACCAACGTTGACCAACTTGGATATCAACTGAAGTTGTTTTTTATTCTGTCCTCTCGATTTGGCTCGATTGGTCTTATTTGGCTTGATTCTGCTACTCGATCCGGCTCGACCGACTTTTCACTGGGAGCGCAAGAGTCAACTGCTCTGACAGATGGCCACCAAAATTGGTCAGAATATGGATATAAACAGTCTTTCATCATAAAAAAATCCACAAGGTGATTGGACAGGATCTGAAGAAGTTTCTCTATTAAGGTGTAAGGTGATGTTTGGTACGCGGTATACTTTTGTCTACAACCGGACATCTTATTGTTGTTGAAAATGAAATAGAAAACAAACGTATACAATGCGTATATTGTACTTTACATCTGTCGGCCCCAGGTCGGCCTGTGATCATCTCTTTCTTCCCATCTTCCTTCACTTCCTTCTCGCTGTTGAACAGCTTTACTTTCGTTGACTTTTGCACTCTTTCGTTGTTTTGCCATGCTGTTGCCTTCATTTGCACTCGCTCTTTTTCCTTCTGTGTTCGCTGCAGTGCACGACGTACAAGTTGGCGCTAGTGGCAAATTGCAGTACACCCCCGAGGCCATTGTAAGCATTTCTCAAATCCTTTCAACTCTGCTCATTTATTTCAATTATCAATAGTCTGCTCAACCAGGCGACCAAGTCGTTTTCCACTTTAATCCTAAGAACCACACCGTATCTCAGTCATCATTCGCGGACCCTTGTGGCCCGAAAGCAGGCGGCCTTGAGTCTGGCTTGTACGTATTCCTGCCTCTGGAGTATAACTCTCACTCATATTCTCGATAGTATGCCTGTCCCTGCGAACCAGACAGACAACCTTCCTACATACACCATAACGGTTACTGATGTAAGTTTTGGTCTTCTGTCGTTGGCCTTCCACTCTGCTTATCTAGGTTAGACACAACCCATTTGGGTGTACTGTCGTCAGGCTTCCAATACGCCTGCCAGTCACTGTGGACAGGGAATGGTGTTTGCAGTAAATTGTGGCGTTGATGGTGCACCAAACTCTTTCACCAATTTCAAAAACTCTGCGTTAGCCGTAGGCGCCAGTCTTTCCTCTGCCGTCTCTTCTAGCACCGTTCCTTGGCCCACTGCTGCTTACGGAGGTTACACCATTCCTCCTGCGCCTGAAGCTACAGTTGTAACACAAACCGTCAGCGTCGAGGGTAGTGTTTGGACTACTACATACAATTCTTATCCGGGATCCCCTGCTCCTACCCCAGCAACTCTAGCAGGTCAAGTACATCGGGTCGTTGTCGGAGGACCTGGCACGCTTGTGTTTGATCCCCCGCAGGTTTCTGCTCAGCCCCGGGATGTTGTCATTTTCGAATTGTCTGTATCTCTACTCTGCTTGCTTCTATTCTAATTATTTCTTTCTAGCCACCAGAAGAATCACACTGTCACCCAGTCTTCGTTTGCTGACCCTTGCCGCAAGCTGAATGCTAATGGTACTATCGGATTCGATTCTGGCTTGTACGTTATCTATAACATGAATCGACGCGATGATGCGACTCAAACGTGAACAGTATGTCTGTCGCAGATGATGTTACCAGCTTTCCTACTTGGAATCTTACCATCAATGATACTGCTCCCGTTTGGGCATATGTAGGTGGTTGTTACATTGTCTTGAGACTTATACTAAGTCTATCTCAGTGCCGTCAGCAAACTCCTTCCAGTCATTGTGGTGCTGGGATGGTCTTGTATGTTCACCGTGCTGTTATACCAGTATTCTTTAATAAGCACTTTTTGCAGTGCGATTAACTCTGTGGAGACTTCCGACCGGAATTTCACCGCTTTTCAGAGTGTCGCAAAAGCTATCAATGGCACTGCTGCCGCGGCAAACAGCCCCAACACCACCACTAGTTCCAGTCCCACCACACCTGCTGTTTCCGGTAACGGTGCTCCTTCAACCCGCCATGGAGTTACAATGCTTTTCATTGTATCGGCTATTCTGGTGGTTGCTTTCGCATGAGGAATGGGTATCTGTCGCTGATGGAATGATTCTTTTTTATAATTTGGATGGGCCCAGTGTCTAGATGGCACTGTACTACTTGCAGAATTCATACCCTTTTTCATACCGGCTTGCCAATGTCTAGTACCCTGTCGTTATACCACTTGTTAGTCAACTGATATTATTTACCTCCCATAATTTCCAAAAAGGCTGGACTAAAAGGAGACCCCAGAATATACGCCAACTGCATCAATTTCAGACCTATTGTTCCCTTATACGTTGCCCTTCAGGGGATATGAGAACACGTTGGACCTGCGAGGAAACAGAGTGAACAGAACAGACCCCTAGCAGTCCGCACGGTGAAGGAGAATTGGATGGAAGAGGCTTTGGGATATTATGATAAGCATGGAGCTGGTAACGAGCCTAGTTACCACAAACTTGAACATAACATTACCTATTCACCACCCATCGATTCTCTAGCTTTTTTTTCCTTCTTTAATCTCTTCCTCTCACGGCGTGCCTCATCCTCTTCCACAGCTTCGGTCGTTTCTGCAGCCTCTGTCTTTTCCTTCTTCCCCTTCTTTTCCTTCTTGAGCTTCCTTCGTTCTGCACGTTCCGCGTCTCCATCGACCGCGGCTGTCATCGACACATCCCCGTCTTCGATTACATGTACCTCCGACTTCCGTTTTCTTTTTTTCTCTTTCTCCTTCGGAGGGCTGGCACCCGCAGCAGAAGGTAGCATTGCAGCAGGCTCAGGGGGCGGGACAGCAGTTGCATGGGTGGTGGAAGGACCAGCTTGAGGTACCTGCGTTAAGACATCGGGTCTTAAGATACCGGAGTTATTATATCTAGCGTAAGACAAACCTCTTCGCGGTTGTAGTCAACATAATCGCGGCTCCACTCGGCTGGTGTGATTCCCTCCAGTTTTTCGCCATGTTTTCCAAGCTTACCATCCTTTACCATCTTCTTTTTTTGGAGAGCCATAGGGCCAAGTCCCCATCGACGAGGGTAGGTGTCACGCTCCATGATACATCGCTTGACCTTCGCGACGACCCCGTGATCACATGTTGCGAGCTCCACTGTCGACATCTGAGCAATTGCAAGTGCGATAGCCTCACCTGAAAACCACCATCAGTTGTGGTACATGTCAGATAACGGGGCGTCAGCCAAACCTTTTGTTGTCATCAAGACGACTTCTTCGTGCAAAGCAATGTCCACCTCATAGCGTAAAAGTCCTGGAATCATAAGTTTTGCACCATAGCAAACAGCATTGACAGCGCTGTCTTTGACAACGATGCGCTTATACCCCACCATTAGACATTCCAGTGGTCGAATGACGCGTCGAAGGAATGATTCTGGATCCAAGATGTTGAATACTAGTTAGCAGGTGAAAGAAAAAAAGGCTCACCGTCTCGTGTGTTGTCATACACCCATTGTGCATCCATGACATCGTGCATTGTGACAATATCATCATTTTCTGACATGGCACCGCTTCTCACTCTGCGCAACTCTTGCATATGTCCCCCTACCCCCAATATCAAGCCGAGGTGTACACACAGCGTCCGGATGTACGTGCCGGCTTCGCACGAGACCCAAAACACAGCCAAGTTGCGTTTCTCATCGAATTCCAAAAGTTTGGACTCGTGAATAGTCCGGATACGGAGCTGTCGTTTCACGGCGGAAATGAGAGGAGGACGTTGGAACAGTGCACCAGTAAGAGTTTGTAAGGCGCGGGGGAGAGCTGCAGGATTCGTGAGGCTTGCATGTAGACGGAGCACACACACATATTCCTTCCCTGGATGCATACATATTAAGTGTTACACGAAAAGTCAGAAAGTTGATGCACTCGCCTGCCCCCTGCTGGGACTTCACCAGTCTTGTTGCGCGATCTATACAGACTATGAGACACCCAGTCACTTTCGGGTCAAGTGTTCCGCTGTGGCCTGTCTTCTCAACTCGTAGAATTCGCCTCAGCCAGGCAACGACTTCATGCGAAGATGGGTTCGAAGGCTTGTCTAGATTGATAACTCCTGATCTGAGAGTACATGAGTTCGGGGACAGACAAAGGGACGGATTTATAGAACTTGATATATGTTGTAATGTCGCGCTTCAATGGACTACAACCTGAAGGAATCGGTGTGAAGTGACTTGACCGAACAAGAAGTTTGTCGTAATTTTTGAGGAGAAGGGGCCATTGTGAAGTGTCGAGTTTGGGAGCGCTGGCTTCAGGTTTGATTGAGAAATCGCCTTGTAGCTGAGCCGAGGCGACCTCGTCTTGGGTCTGCACAGGAGACATTGCAGAGGAAAACTTCAAGTTCAAGTGATGTCGTTCTATTATTAGTAATATTAGTCCCAGGCGCTGTCTCACAGCGGGGTCGCTGTGTTTGAACCTTATTTCTCAACTATACAGTACACCTTGAAGATAGCACACAATTCATCACTTGTTCGAACAATTCCTCAAGTCTCAGCCATGGTCAGTGCTCAGTGTCGCTTTGCTGAGTTCCCTTCTCAGTAGGCTTACACCGTGCCCCTTTCCTATCATTCCTAGCCGTCCAAGGCCTCCACCGGCAAGAATGCCGTCACCAAGCACAAATTCGTCGTCGACTACTCGAAGCCTGCAGCAGATGGTGTTTTCGATGGCGCAGACTTTGAAAAATTCCTTCACGATCGCATCAAGGTAGACGGAAAAGCTGGGCAACTCGGTGACAGTGTCAAGATTTCCAGGGATGGTAAGATCGTCTCTCTCGTTAAGTTTCCCATCTCAAAGCAATTATTGCAGGCAACACAAAAATTACCGTCACCTCGAACATACCCTTCTCAAAACGATATCTCAAATACCTGACCAAGAAGTTTTTGAAGAAGAATAGCCTCCGAGATTGGATTCGGTCTGCATTTTGTTTCATCCTACCTGTTGTATTCATTTATACTCGTTCCTCAGCGTTGTTGCTTCAGCAAAAGATAATTATCAACTGCGCTTTTATAACATCGCGTGCGTATACATGCCTCATACTGATCGATTCCTAATATTGTTTCTAGTGCTGCTGGTGATGATGAAGAAGAGGAGTAGACTTTACAATGGGGCTCATCGATACATCCATATATGTAACTATTTGCTGCAACTCAGGTTGTATCACATATGATGGTGCGGACCCGAGTCCTGTCAACGGTGAATTTTAGAGTCCGTTGTGCGAGTCATGGGCGACGAGCGCCTGCAAATCGATGTCGAACTAGCCTTCAGACTACATATAGAAAAGCCCTTGTTATTAGGTATCAATATATCGTAATCACAGATCGTTCTCTATCTTCGTCCTCTATCTTCATTTTCCCAAGGACCAGCAATGACATATCGTTCCAAAGGGTCTGTGATTCGTTCAGGATCTTGCCTCGGAATTGGTGAGCAAGGAGGGATCCTAACTGCGCTCGCAGAACTTTGAGTGCGACATTGGATTTTGGTGGTGTGTGATACTTGATTTTTCGGTCGATGGAAGCCAAGTTGGAAATCAGCTAATAAATTTGTTACTTGAATGTCAGAAAAGAAGCGCAGGGTCTCTTGCCTTGAAATCACACTCCCCGCAAAGAAGCATCAAGGACAAGTCATCTACGGGCCCTGTCTCCCAAGCATACAGTTTCTTAGAGTGCCTGCAAAATGGTGAGTGTATTTCTTTTGGCGGGAGCACTGGACGTACATGAGTGTAAAGTATGCCAAGTGGTTAACGCCAAAGTCAGTTGGTTTCCTACCGAAATTAACTGACGAAGGATGGAAGGAAGCATGTTGATTGTTAGAGATTGTTCGCATCTGTCCCGCTGCTTGGTCAACAGACAAGAGCTTTGGGAATAGCCCAGCAGCTAGCGCTGCATTCAGTAGGGCATGATTTCCAGAATTAACATCCAGCTCCGGCGGAACTGAGACAAAGCGTGTACGATGTCGACCGTAACGTGCCCTAGACAATTTAGTTGATGAATCGGAAGGTAAATGCTCCGGCACTTCTTACCGGCTAAGTTCACGGATGAACGATCTTTCCACATGAATGAAGGACGAATCGATTAAATATCTAGATCATGGTCAGACAGAATAACATGATGAAGCGATGCATACCCTAAAAACTGTTGCCGAAGTTCTTCAATTTGTTGAAGGTTCTGAGCATGATCGTCAGGCAATCGTAGGATGGAAAAGAATGGTCAGAATACCTGGTAGCTGAGGTAGTTTGTACGGCAAAACTTTTTAATGGTCCCGGGATTCGCCGAAGCTCGGCGCCAGCTCGCAAAAGCGTTGTGAATAGTCAGGAAATCAGAGTTTTCTAAGGCCACAGGGGTCATGGCTCAAGTCCTGATACCAATAAGTATGTACTCACCGACTCTGAACGAGTGTTTTGCTCGGTCTGCTTCGTGCTCGAACCCAAATGGTGATATGAAGGGGGACTTAGAATTCAGTGCTGCTGCGATGGTTAAAGCAGGGTCCAGGCAGCGAAATAGGGTAGCAGTCAACAAGAATTTGCCCAGATGGACATCCGTAGGCAATTTACTGAGCAGCCGTCCCATTGGCGTGATTTCTTCGGAAGGTGTTAAAGCTCGGACCTTCAGGAGAATAAACGGCAGAAGATTACTCATTTACGTGGAGCGTACCTCAACGAGCATGGATATCGCGCGTTGAACATTTATAGAGACAGGAGGATCCAGTGCACGAGACAGGACGTCTTCGATCGAGGAACCTAACCTGACTTTCATGATCTTGATGCGCAGTGCCAGATCTGACAGGCTAAGGCGCATCATTTCGGGAAGTGGGTGGTCTGCCATCTGAAAAGTTGCTCTTCTCAAGCATGACTCCAAAATATGGACGAAGCATTATTACCTGTGTATCGTGCCGTACTTTTGTGAAAAGGTGGAAACACAAGCCACGTTGCACTCGACCAGCCCTCCCTCGTCTCTGTGCAGCGTTACTTCTCGCAACAAAGGTTTCCACCAAGCGGCTAATCTGTCGCTTTTCATCGAACCTGGAATGATGCGTTTGGAAGGTACGGGAGGCAATAACATCGGAAACAAACCTCATTTCACGGTGCTTACCTGAATCGATGACACAGGTGATATCAGGTATTGTTATTCCTGTCTCTGCGATGTTTGTTGCTGGACAGTACTTAGTCGTATCCAGAAAGATGATGCAATTTGGACCCACCAATCACAATCTTACGTATACCAGGTGGTGGAACATCAAATACTGCATTTTGATTTTCACTGGAGAGCATTGAGTGCAGAGGGTATATTTTGAAATCGTTGCCCCCAAAGGCTGGGTGCTCGCCGAAGATATCACTCAAACGACGTATCTCCGCCAAACCAGGCATAAATATCAGGATGGCGGACGAATAGGATGCATAGGATAGATCGTTGAAACATATGAACTCCAAGAGACGAATGATGAGATCGTATGGGACCAGTCGTTCGTCGAACAGGTTGATGGTTGCCGCTGTCTCCGCAGAGTATCGTTTCTCAAGCTTGACTTCCCCCCGAATAGCGCCATCGTCATCGTCTTCTCCAGTGGGAGTTTCCTCGCTCCAATCCGGCCGGTTTTTACCGCGATAAAATTTGTCATGAACTGCAAATCCATGGATGGTGAGTGCGGAACATAACCAACCATGAGACTCACCACGTCTAGCATAAGGGGAAGATTCGGAAATGAACCACTTGGTATATTCCACGGCATCCTCTAAAAACTTGATGTCGACAGGGAAAGTCCGCCCTGGAACACGAATGACTGGACATCCCCCGAAAAAAGTCGAAATTTTGTCCGCATCAACGGTAGCAGACATCAATATCACCCTAAGAGCAGATATAAGATATGTCTCCCAAATGAATCAGAAAACTTGCTTAAGATCTGATCGCTGCTCTAATAGTGACTTGAGCACAATCAGGAGAAAATCCGATTCGATTGTACGCTCATGCACCTGTGATAAACAGAATATGAGTTTAGACACAATCAGGAGCTCGGTTAGAAGCACTTCGTCAATAATAATATGCTGCATGACATGTCAGCGATACTTTGTTACCAAGTGATGTTTGGCTCACAGTAATTTCATCGAAGGCTGTTCCTTGTCCACCTTGACCTGTTCCACCTTCCAACATTCGGAGTGCAATCCCATTTGTAACGAAGGCTAAACGAGTATTCCGCGAGATGTTGCTTTCCAGACGGATTGAGTACCCAACAAGCGAATTAGCAGTTCCGACAGCATTTGGACCGTCTCCAAGCTCACGAGATACACCTGCGTAAGATATGAGAACTTGTCTGAAGAACGGACGGAACGATACAAACGTTGAGCCAAAGAGATCGCAGAGATACGCCTAGGCTCCGTACAGAATATCTTACAAGGTTTGCCCCGGATAAGCTGATCTTCGAGAATGAAAGCAGGGACTTGAGTTGATTTTCCACTAGACCGTATTGGTTTAAGGGTAATATGTTAGCGTAAGCACAACTCACCATCCCGTTTCACCACTCAAAACGAGAACCTGTGATTGCTCTAGTTGTTGAACAATCTCCGGGCGATATTGCGCAATAGGTAATAGGTTACGTTGAACCTGTTTAATAGTTGACAAGGCAGAGAACATCAAGTGCTTCGACTCACAAGCATCTCCTGATAGCCTACGCTGGCCTGTCGGGCCCGGAAACTGGTGGCGAGTTGCTCCAATAGACCTTGGGTATTAGGCGGCAAAACAAGAGGAGCAGACATATTTTTGACGTAGAGCGCTGGTTGAACAGTTCTCTCATTAGGCTGGATAGCATCAGCCAACGTCAACGAACTAAAGATGATGAAGCCGACCTTGTCACAAGCTTCCATCTTATATTCAAGTATGGAAAGCAATTTCGCCCAAACGTCACGATTAATCTTGTCATCTCTAATTTTCTTCGCCAATTCGAGTTCGTCCCACAGATCTCGAAATACGGCAGGTAGCAATCTGAAGGATGTTTGGTTTCCGGGAACGATTGAGACACTCGCAGCGAATCCTTCAGTCGGAGGGAAAGTTGAAGCATGAAGCGCGACAGTTGCGATGTATTGTTCTGCCTGCCCGTCATCATGACAAGCAACATCTTCCATAAGCCATTCATCCATTTTCTTCCCTTCCCACCGAATACTGACGCTAGCTCGTCGGGCGCGACTGCCACCTGATACGATACTGTATCCTATAGCAGCATAGCGGTCCGACTTCGCGACAGTCTCCTTCAGCAGTACCTTGGGTGTACGACCCGACCAATGTTTAGGCATTGCCATATCACGAATGGTAATAGTCTTTCCTTGAGCATCTGTTTCTGTTGCTGGCATGTCTTCCAGTAACTCGAGAACACCTCCGGTTGAGTCTCCGCTATCATCGTCAAAAATGTCCGGAGTAACGATAGATGTTGCTGGCATCTGTGGCCGACGCTTAGGTGGTCGTGGTATTGATTCGTCAATAAGACTCGTCATCGAGGAAGCCATGCCACGCAATTGATCTTGAAGGGCGCGTTCGTGACTTTTGTCACATTCTGCTTTATACAGAACTTCCGCCTCCTGCTCGTCGAAAAAGTAGTTGTTTTTCAGAGCGTCAAGTCGCATGCGTACATTAGCTTTGCCGCTAGTGGTTTTAGAGGACGTAACCTTGTCGTGCTGTAGTCTCAATCGAACATATTGAACAGCGAGGTCATCTGTATCCAAAGACTCAGGACCACTGTCAAAATCGTCCAGGGATGGGGGAGTTTCTGAGTCCCATTGGTCCTCAAATGTTGAATATTGCGAAGGCATCGATTGCGACGGTATAAAGATTGGGGCATTAGCATCGAGACGAAAGGAGGGCGCGGAAGTGACTTTGGGTCGCTCCATTTTTAAAAACTCTACAGGAGTGCGTGGGGTAATCGTCCGAGGGGCGAGTCGGTTTGCTGAGGTCCGAGAAGGTTTTGGCTCAGAACCTTCGGTAGCGCCTGCAAAACACCCAGACGCACGTTATTAGGATTATATGCATCAAAGAGTGCGAAGATCGTACGCTTGACTGCCAGTTCCTCTTCAGGACAATGTAAGCACAGCTAGTAAATGAACCATTAGATACTATGTGTGCAAAACTTATATGTCAGTTTACCCATTCATACGCTTCGTCCAAATCGACACCTTGCATAGCACGAAGACATTCTTCTACTCGGGTCTCCGAAAAGCCAAGACGCCTGAGGACACCATAGGTGATTCCAAGCCGGACAAGTGACTTGTCTTCGGATTCATGAATGAACTTTTTACCTATGGAATCAAACTGTGAGCACCTCCATTGATCATTTTTACCCACTGTACCTTCTACAACGTCCGATTCCAATGCCAGAGAGATGATGTGCTCCGTAAGCGATGGGGATAATGCTAGGATGGGAAGCGTTTTCGACAATCGTCGATCCGCTTCTACCGCCTGAGTAAGTGAGTCAGCGTCGTCAGAGAAAAGTACGTCGAAACATACTTTAACGGTTCTAGTGAAGTTCTTGTAAGTCAGGGAACAGTCAGAATATCTGCGAGATACCTTGTTATTTCCTTCTCGGTCTTTTCTTGCAATCTATCAACCAGGTTCTGCAGTGACAACTCCTCCGATCCTTCACCCAATCCTTCACCTTGACCTTGTGCAACAAGAACTTCGTTCGTCCCTTGTCCAACTTCCAACGGTATCCCAGTGTCACCATCCTGATTATCCTGATTATCTACGTCTGGAGCCAGCTCCAGAGTAGAGACTTTCTTGGGGACCGACGTAGTTGCGAAGCCACGGGCCACTGGCCTCAACTGCGTTTTCTTCTTCTTGGCCATCCCAATTGAACCAAGGATCTCTAAGTGGTATAGACTCGTTGAATTTCACCCCAAAAGTGTTTTGTCGTCGCTGCGATATTGCGGGCAGACAGCAGACTTATCGAACAACCCCGCCCTGACTTGCCACAACCCCCCAAGAACCCGAACTAGCCTATGCTGAGTACTGCAGTGTCTCGGCTATAGGGGTTATGAAAAGCGAAAGGTCTCTATGGGCATGGGCTTTATGGGTTATGAAGGCAATGCACATGAGCGGTTCAGGTAAAACTGTTGATTCAAGTTTTCAATCATTCATTATTTACTCAAAATGATTCTTACGGATTACAATCCTTCCCTCAAATATTTCAGGGTCCAAGCGTCCATATGTCATCAACGCGGTGAACAAAAATTAGGATTATTGTACAAGTGCTACAGTTCCAGATAATGAATCTACACCACGGCGGGAAACAATAATAATCGAATATACAACAAGGGATGACCGTTATGATGGGGTCGCTTCACCAATATGTGCAACCGTCTTAGTAACGCCTTTCTCCAAATTTTTTCTCGCAGTGGTAGACTTGCGTCCACGGGGAACACTATTGGTTCCTGCTTTCCGTTTCTTTCCCCGGGTACTAGTTGAAATGGGTGTATCAGCGTCAACCACGTCAGAGGTTGCAGTAGTTGCTACGGTTCCGGAATGACCGAAGAAATTATCTTCCTCGTCATTCCAAAGATCAGGCCCGCCTGCATGCCCGCTCGTCTCCCTGGCAGCACCGGGGTTTTCTGACATATTCGGAGACGTTGTATTGTTCAGAGTCGCTAGCTGTTCGTCGTTCAGCAATAATTGGACGATCTCGCTTGGTTTCGTGACGTCCGTGAAGTTTTTGTTCCCCACCACAATATCCTGCACCTAATAAAAGGTATCAGGACATTGCCATACTATAAAACTACAGACACTCACATCTTTTTTGACTCGCGCTAATTGGACAATACGTTCATCGATGGTACCTTTAGTGATGAGGCGATATACTGTGACTTGGCGGGTTTGGCCGAGACGATGTGCACGGTCCATCGCTTGTGCGTCATTGGATGGATTCCAGTCGTGATCATAGAAGATGACGGTATCTGCTGCAGTGAGATTGATGCCTAAGCCACCAGCCCGCGTACTGAGTAAGAAGACAAAGATGTCCGGCCTGACATGTATACATGAGCACTGAACATCTGTGACAGATTCAGGTTGCAAAGGCTGACCGTGTTTGCCAGTCAATAACCATATCCCTTCGATCCTCAAGCTTTGACGAACCATCGAGTCGTAGATACTTATATTGCCGATAGATTAGATATTCCTCCATGAGATCCATCATCCGAGTCATCTGGAAATATACCAATACACGATGGTCTCCCATCTTAAGTTCCTGCAAAAGCATATCAAGGCGAGACAGCTTGGCGGAATCGAACACAAGTCGTTTAGCATCCGGTACTTGCATAATTGACATTGGAAGCTGATCAGATGGTGAAGTATCGACCAAACCGTTTGGGGAGAGACCAGGTATGCAGCCACCGTAGCTACCACAAGCCTCCTCTGAATTTCGGAGCTCCCGTGGTAGTCCGTAGACTGCGAGCGATTCCAATGGTCCATCGAATAAGCGGGCTTGAAACTCCATAAATGATCGATTCGCGCATTGAATTGTAATTGGGGGCGCAATGGCAAGAGGCACAAACCACTTCAGCTCTGGACGAGATAGGCAGGATTCCGCCCAAGCAGATGCTGAGATGCTGCGAAGGCTCGGAAAACCTTCGGCGACATCGAGGCAGAGCAAAGACGATATCGGAGATATTCTCATTTCACTCATCTCACTCTGGGAAAGATGTGCCGCAAAGCTGGGATCACTGCTTACAGCATGAGCTAACAGTCCGGATCTGAAGAAACAAACTCACAGAACATACGCCGACTCTCTGACCACCTTTACTTCCTCTCCAACTGCCGACAATCGTCTACGAATGAGGGGAGATATATGAAGTGTGTGGGCTTCCATTGGAGTCATGTCTAGTGTACGGAGAAAGGAAAAGGAGGAAGATTCTGGTCTCCCCATTAGAAGAGATAACGCCACAAATAAGGAGCCTACCACTGGTGTGCAATGATTGATGTATCCAATCGGTGGACCATATACTAAACAGCTTGGAGAAACCGCCGTCCCGAAAACGGAATACCGAATTCTCACAAGGAACGTTCAAAATACCTCCGTCTTCGTAGAAAAGTGACGGTATCCAATACTCGATTGGATTGCGCGTAGAATACGAAAGCAAGCTAAATTCGCTCTCGCGAGCTAATGGTCCTGAACGGCCAAAGTCGGAAAAAGAAAACGGCGCAACGACGTCGGCTCTCTCGAAAAGCTCTGGATGATTGCAGACCTATTATCCCCTATCAATGGACGGTCATTGCATCTCCCTCCTGTGGCGTACCTTGCGAAACTGCATCACAAGATTCATTAAGGATCGAGCGGAGTCGGCATCGCCAATGTTCGCGGCTTTTTCAAGGAGATCCGTCACAGAGACATTAGCAAGTAACGCTTTGTACAAGGCGCGTTGCCTCGCGGTAAGGTCCACATAGATATCCTTTTCAATCTGAAGACAGATCACTTGACATGATCAAGAACCGTGGCTGAGAGACCGACCTTCTCGCTCAGTTCGTTCTGCACATGTCGCTTGACTCTCCGTAGCATGAAAGGCTTGAGTATCATATGTAGACGCCTGAGTTGATATTCGTTCAGTTTGCCACCCTTGTTCTCTGCAGCGTTTTCTATGTCTTTCGAAAACCACTCGTTGAACTCATCGTGAGAGTCAAACAAACTAGGCATGATGAAGTGAAGCAACGCCCACAATTCTGTGCGACGACGTGAGATGGAACATGTAGACAAAGTTATGAATATACCCTGCATAGAATTCTGAATAGGAGTTCCGGTAAGGAGAAGCCTATTTCGACACTGAAATCCAAGAAGAGTTTTCCATCGTACACTCGCAGAATTCTTGATGTTTTGTGCTTCATCTAGGATCATATATTGCCATTTGACGCGCTGAAAGTATTGCTGATCTTGTGTTACCTGGGAGAATAGTGAAGTTCAGCACGTCGTTCATGACACAGGCAAGCGCACCAGCTGATAGCTCGTGATAAGTATGTGGAAGGGAGCGTCTTGATTATAGCTGATCTCCTTTTTGCTCCAAAATTTCCGCAGGGTAGCTCGATCTTTCACATTACCCCAATACGGTAGTGCTTTGAGACCTGGTACAAAACGGGTGATCTCCTGCTGCCAGTTGTGAAGAGTTGACGCAGGTGCAACTACTAGGAAAGGTCCCCAGATGTCATGCGTTTCGGCAAGATAGGACAGCAATGAGATAGATTGGACAGTCTATGAGGATATCAGGTTGGAAGCATACGAAAAATCCGGGACACAAGCAACTAACCTTGCCAAGGCCCATCTCGTCCGCCAGGATTCCGTTGATGCCCTGCTCATATAGCGTAGCAAGCCAATTCAGACCCTTCAATTGGTATTCTTTGAGCTGGGCCATCAACATCTTTGGTTGCCCGATGGTAAGAGGTCCACTGAGGGAAGTTGGATTTTGGAAGTTGAACTCATCGGAATCGACTGAAAACATATAAGCCCAAGCAACCCCAGATATGCTATTACTTACGATCAACGAGCGGTGCCTTGACCGATGCTGGAGAGGAATCATTGGTATCATCATGAATGTGCGCCTGAGCTTTTGCTAGCTTAAGTGCCTCATTTGTTTTCCTTTCCAGTGCAGCCTGAGTATCGAACTGCTGTGCTCGTTCCTTTGCAAGAGCAATAGCTTCCTGGGCATTATGCTTTGCATGTCTATGTAAATTAGTCGGGTCATCTGGGTGGATGATTTAGGCTGTGTACAACGGGAGTACTGGGACACCGACCATCATCAAAATCAATGTCCTGAAGGGTATCAGGGTCGACGTCACCGATGTCAAGACCAGCAGGAAGATGAAGCTTCTCCCCATCGCCTTCAATTTCTGTGGCTATGCAAGAATTAGCGGAGGATCAACATTCATAACAGAACAAATATCCCCACTCTTGAGTTTACTCCCCACGAAATGACTATAAAGTTCAGTTTGACTGATCAGGAACTCTAGCTTTCGAGCCTGCCTCGCGGCCTCGCGTCTCTCCTCTTCAAGTTTCAGGCGATCAGAGGCCTCCTTTTGTTCGCGTTTTCGGACGTCCCTCTCCTCCTTCTCGTTCTTCTTCCAGAACACTTGCATTTCTCGCATCAAACGCTTTGCCTTGCCTTGAATGTCCTTATTCGCCTTGGCAGTTTTCGTGAAGGGCCTGCGTGCTTGTATAGATGCGACCTTGGCTATGCGCTCCATTTGTGACTGTCTGGATTGATAGCCTAACGCGTGATATTTGTAGACCTAGGCAGAACTGAGCCAATGTGGAGATGGAATATAAAAGACTTCCATACTTTGGCAATGTCCCTTCTGGCGATATTCGTCCATACTTTACGCTGGGCTTCTTCTAAAGCTTTCACTCGTTTTATAACAGCACTTTCATCCATCTTCTTGGCCTTTTTCAATGGCGGAATTTGCTCGTCCAATTCATAGACAAAGGTAGATGCAGAGACCGCGGGTGATGCAGGACGCGATATGGCGGGTGTGACATCTCCAGATGCAGATGGCGCACGAGAAGCTGGTTCGAGCTCGAATTCTGACGCAAGCCCTAATTTCTTCTTGGTTGCTTTCTTGCGTGACGGTTTCGGAGTCAGAGAAAGAGAAAGACTATCATAGCTGGCCTCTCGCTGGATTTGTTTGTCCCTGCCTTTTAACTTCAATACAGCCGATGGTGAGAGACCGTCAGTCGTGCTTATTGGCTCGTGAACATCGACATTGTTCGCGTCAAGTTTCCTCTTCTTCAACGCAGGGCCCATCTTGTCATCGCCTTTCTTAGGCGCGTCGAAATCGCTGTTCGTGTCTGACGCTGGACGTTTGGTGAGCTCCTTGACCTTACTAGGTTTGTGCTTAGCACGGCTGTCAGGATAATCATAGGAGTCCTCGAGAACGGATCTCTCAAGCTCGTGGGCAGCATCCTCTGCACCAGACCCAAAACGTCCAGCATAGGACAAAGCACCGCTTTCATCCTGTGAACGTTCGTAATCACTCGGGTATTCATGAACAAGTGAATGCTCCCGATAGCTATCGTCGGGGCCTGGAGCCTGGATTGGTAGAGATGTAGCAGGAGGTAAAGGCATCCTCGCAATTCTGCTGGAATAATAGTGTGATATTCGCTGTGCCGTCGTCGAGTTGCGTTCCTATAAAACATTATAAGTGGTGCCGATAGACAGGTACCAAGATATGCTCACCACGATACTTGCCTCGAACCAATCAGCAACCTGGTTCTGGCGTTTCTGAGTCTCTAGCATGTAATCGCTCAGTTCGCCAATCCATACGTCTTCACAGTCCTCCAGATCAGAAGAAGTAAGGCGCAATTCCTCATCAGCTCCCTTGTGAGAGTCAGTTGCCTCCTGAGCCAAAAGATCGTTTCCTGGGGAGTGCATATGACTTGATTTTGTTCGTGAAGGATACATCCGACGTATGGACTGGTGGGGATATGTAAGACTGACGATGCAGACGCCGAAATGGAACTCGACTGACAGCACCTCCTTCATACGATCTCTTACGTTTCTTCCGCCACAAGGTATCTTCTCTCTCCTGAGTGAATAAAGAATCGTGTTCGTCCGGTGACTTGATGCGATGACCTTCCCCCTGGGGGCGAGCCTCGCCTGTGTCAGGTTGGAATACTTTAGTTTAAGCTTAGAAAAGCCGCGAAATTCACCCACCAGGAGTTGTAAGGGGAAAGGGGGGGCTTCGAGCGAAGTTGGCAGGGTGATCATGTGCAGGGGGTGATCGACCGCGAGATGCACGGGGAGATGTGTCTACGTATGGAGGATGAAGAGGGGTGGAGTGGGCTGAACTCGCGTAAGCGGAGCGAGTTGGGCGGACAGGCATGGGATCATCGTTCAGGATACGGCTGAGTGACATGGGGATTCGCAGGGTGTGGAGAACAGCCTGGAGTCACCAGACGAGCGAGCGCCACTACCACCAGAACTGGGCGGAAGGTGTGGCAAGAAAGATGGAGTCGAGCAGATTTGCTTTGCTGTACTCAGCTGCAACCCGAGCTTGATTGCGTTCTAAACAGTTTCAAACTTCTCTTTATCTCCATTTATAACTAAACCAAGCGCCTCTGCCCCAATTCCAAGTCAAAGCGAATGCCTGCACCGTCTGACTATTGCTATATACTATATCTCCCCTTAAATTCTATCCGCTCAGGGATTAATCATCAATTCCGGTCGCACTATTTCATCAAACGCTTCTGGGGACAGAAAGCCCAGTGATACTGTTGCTTCTTTGAGTGTGGTCCCCTCCTTGTGCGCTTTCTTCGCACATTTCGCAACATCTGCCATCCAACATGGTCAGTCGTGGTCAACACTGATAATAATGAAGACACAAACTATCATAACCAAGATGGCTGTTGAGGATGGTGGCCAACATCAGTGACTCATGCAGCAAGGTGTTGATACGCTTCTCGTTGGCCTCTATCCCGACGATGCAATGCTTCGTAAACGAACGTGCCCCTGACAATCAGATACGTTCAGGATGTCCACACAAGACATATCAGTGAAGACACACCATCCGATAGTAATCGGATGCTTCGCAAGACATTTTGAGCAATGACAGGTTTGAAAACATTCAACTATTAGAAATAAGCTTTCGGAAAATGATAGGAAGAGAGGACCAAACTTCAAATTGCCCGCTTGCCCCAGCAACACTGACTGTCATCTGATTTCCCATCACTTGTGCAGCCACCATGGTCAAAGCCTCGCACTGGGTAGGATTAACCTTGCCAGGCATGATACTACTCCCAGGTTCATTCTCAGGCAAGCTTAACTCACCGAGCCCGCAGCGAGGTCCTGAGCCAAGGTAACGGATATCGTTCGCAATTTTCATTAACGAACACGCAATGACATTAAGAGCTCCATGTGTTTCCACAAGCGCATCATGGGCAGCCAAGGCCTCGAACTAAAAGACGGGAGATCAAATCTGTCTATCACTTGCAACTAAAGAAATTACCTTATTAGGAGCAGTCTTGAATTCTACTCCGGTCAATTTCGAAATTTCCGCCGCAATATTGACGTCGAAACCCTTTTTGGTGTTGAGTCCCTGAGGAGGACGTCAGCCGCAAACTGACACATGAAAGCAAACACATTTACGGTCCCAACGGCCGTGCCGCCTTGAGCAAGAAGGCTTAAGCGAGGAAGAACGTCCTTCAGCCTATCGACACCATTCGTCATTTGTTGAACATATCCGCTAAATTCCTGGCCAAGAGTCAAAGGAGTCGCATCCTTGAGCGAAACGTTAATTCCGATGCTCCAAGAGGAATACCAAAGACACACCCAACCTGCAAATGTGTGCGTCCAATCTTTATGATGTGATCGAATGCCCTAGCTTTGGCATCCAGCGAATCGCGGAGTTCTGTGAGGGCAGGAATTAAAGACCCGTGAATCTCCGTAGCTGCAGCGACATGCATCACAGTCGGAAATCTGCCCTCAAGGTCATTCATATTGGAGTACAGAACAAAGCAGTGACGGCATACGTATCGTTGCTGCTTTGACTCATATTAACGTGATCATTCGGATGGACGGGGTTCTTTGAACCAAGTTCACCACCAAGAATCTCGATAGCACGATTTGAGATAACCTAGATGGAGGGAACAATAGCCAACGGTAGATGGTTAATAGTGACGGCCGTACCTCATTAGCATTCATATTACTTTGAGTACCGCTTCCCGTTTGAAAAACGACCAAGGGAAAATGGTCTAGCAATTTACCGGAAATGACCTGAAATGGAAAAATATCGGTTTTGAAAAAGACGGTCATATAATCATATAGCTGACGTCGTCGGCTGCCTGTTGTATTGCCTCCCCGACCTTGCGATCCAATCCATAGCTGATATTGACGATGGACGCGGCCTTCTTCACGATACCAAAGGCTTTGATTAAAGGTGGTGGTAGGCGTTCAGTTGGTCCCCCAATATCAAAATTTTGCAATGACCTGATTGACCATTACGCGTTGGGCTAACCGATCTCATGGGCCATACCTCTGAGTCTGGGCACCCCAATAACGATCGGCAGGAACCTGCAGCTCCCCAAATGTATCCTTCTCAATGCGATAACGTTGATTAGACTAGAATGGGTCAGTGCGTGTAAATGTTGGAAACTCCAAAAACATACCACACTCATGAGCGATGTGGTAGAAAACAGCCTGGATTTGCAGCATAAATTCATACCGAGGGCCTCCGAGACAGAAGTCACGTGTAAGTACAGAAACGACACTGACACTTCAGTGTTTCAACAATTTAAGTACAGCTTAAATCTGATTCCAGAATAGGATAGAATATTCAAAATAGACAATACAATTCAGGATAACTTTATCTTTCAAATGGGGATTAACATTTTGACCACAACAAAAACAGTGCTCAAAATTAGAAATATAAGTAGAGAGTGATGGCAGGCGATTACAATTCTGAGGGCACTTAAATTTCAAATATGGAAAGTCATACAAAAGCTTGCTGACATGGGAACCTAGATTTGAAAGAAAA